>QANX01001818.1:432945-524047 GCA_003254975.1 Ochetophila trinervis | reverse complement strand
TTGAGATTGTGTATGGTTTTAATCCTTTAACTGTGTTGGATTGGATGCCTTTACCTTTGAGTGAAATTGCTAGCTTAGATGGACAAAAGAAGGCGGACTTGGTTAAGACTATACATGAGAAGGCGAGGTTGCAAATTGAGAAGCGTAATCGTGTAACCGTTCAAAAAGCCAATAAGGGGCGAAAGCAAGTGATATTTGAACCAGGAGATTGTGTTTGGGTGCACATGAGGAAAGAAAGGTTTCCTAACAAAAGGAAGTCTAAGTTGGATGCTAGAGGCGATGGGCCCTTTCAAGTTCTCGAGAAGATCAATGACAATGCATACAAGATTGATCTTCCAGGTGAGTATAATGTGTCTGCATCATTCAATGTTGCTGATCTTTCTCCTTTTGACATGGATGCAGATTCGAGGACGAATCTTTTTGAGGAGGGAGGGAATGATGTGGGCATCGAGCGCTCTTCTAGCATGGATGTTCGTGGTGAAGACATTGTGCTGCCAAGTGGACCAGTGACGCGTTCTCGAGCTAAGAAGATCAAAGCGGGAATGCTTGGACTTGTGAAGAGAATAATTGATGAAGATCGATTCAAGTATCCACATGATCCAAACACTTTTATGAGGCATAATGATGATTTAAGCATGATGTCCAAGCAAGGAATGAAGGTGGTAATGCTGCTCGGGAGTTTGAAAGACGAAACGACATAATTTTAGCCATTTTTCGGATTTCAATGGCAGTTTCGTAATTTAGCTATTTTCGGATTATAATGGCAGTTTCGTAATTATTGCTATTTCCAGATTATAATGGCAGTTTTGTAATATTTGATATTTTCGTATTTTATTTAATTAGGGTTAGTTTTCAGCCTTAGGATTACTTTCCTAATTATTTTATAGTCTAGATTGATTCTTAACCTAATCCTAGTCTCTATATAAAGGGGGTTACTAGCTTGTAAGAGACAACTTTGATTATTGATTAAATAGAATCTTTTCTTGTTTTCAACAAGACTTGTGTGTTCCAAGTGAGGATAGTTCTTCTTCTACTTGTTGTATTTGGGAATTGATCTTCTTATCAAAGGTATTTACTTTGTGGCGAATTTCAATTTCATTCTTTGCCTTCTAATAAGTGTTGCTAAATACAATTGTTATCTAGAGGTGCTATAGGGCGGGTTTTTACCTAGGGTTTGTTCCATATCATCTTGTGTGTTGGGATTACAGTTTCCATATCATTTTGAAATTTTAAAATAAAAAGGATTTCAGAAAATTTATGAAATCCGATGATGAATGATCTCGGAGATGATTTTGAGGAGTACTACACAGTACTATATGTTGATTGAGATGTATTGGTTACTATGCGCGCAATATTTATTTTATGCCGTCCTCTGTTGCGGACAAGTGTCGGGAAAGTGATGATGAGGATCCTGCCACGACGTATTAGTGATGCAGAACCCCAAGCTTAAAGAAATTGTAATCCCAACACACAAGATGATATGGAACAAACCCTAGGTAAAAACCCGATCTATAGCACCTCTAGATAACAATTGTATCTAGCAACACTAATTAGAAGGCAAAGAATGAAATTGAAATTTGCCACAAAGTAAAATACCTTTGATAAGAAGATCAATTCCCAATGCAACAAGTAGAAGAAGAATTATCCTCACTTGGAACACACAAGTCTTGTTGAAAACAAGAGTAGATTCTCAATAATCAATAATCAAAGTTGTTTTATAAGCTAGTAACCCTCCCTTTATATAGATATTAGGGTTAAGTTAAAAATCAATCTAGACCATAAAATAATTAGGAAAGTAATCCTAAGGCTAAAAAATAACCCTAAATAAATATAATCCGAAAATAGAAATAATTACAAAACTGCCATTATAATCTGGAAATAGAAATAATTATGAAACTGCCATTATAATCCGAAAATAGCTAAATTATGACGTTTCGTCTTTCCAACTCCCGAACAGCATTACCACATTCATGCCTTGGTTGGAAATCATGCTTAAATCATCATTATGCCTTATAAAAGTGTTTGGATCATGTGGATACTTGAATCGATCCTCATCAATTATTTTCTTCACAAGTCCAAGCATTCCCACTTTGATCTTCTTAGCTCGACAACGCGTCACTGGTCCACTTGGCAGCACAATCTCTTCACCACGAACATCCATGCTAAAAGAGCGCTCGATGCCCACATCATTCCCTCCCTCCTCAGAAAGATTTGTCCTCGAATCTGCATCCATGTCAAAAGGAGAAAGATCAGCAACATTGAATGATGCAGACACATTATACTCACCTGGGAGATCAATTTTGTATGCATTGTCATTGATCCTCTTAAGAACTTGAAAATGTCCATCGCCTCTAGCATCCAACTTAGACTTCCTTTGGTTAGGAAACCTTTCTGATGCCGAACCCCAAGCTTAAAGAAACTGTAATCCCAACACATTTCCTTTGGTTAGGAAACCTTTCCTTCCTCATGTGTACCCAAAACCAATCTCCTGGTTCAAATATCACTTGCTTTCGCCCCTTATTTGCTTTTTGAGCAGTTAGACGGTTACGCTTCTCAATTTGCAACCTCGCATTCTCATGTATAGTCTTAGCCAAATCCGCCTTCTTTTGTCCATCTAAGCTAGCAATCTCACTCAAAGGTAAAGGCATCAAATCCAACACAGTTAAAGGATTAAAACCATACACAATCTGAAATGGTGAAAAACCTGTAGAAGAATGAATAGTTCTATTATATGAAAATTCAACAAAAGGTAAACAATCTTCCCAAGTTTTCAAATTCTTACCAACAATAGCACGAAGCAAAGTACCTAGAGTCCTATTAACCACCTCCGTTTGACCATCGGTTTGTGGATGACAAGTAGTAGAATACAACAATTTAGTTCCTAACTTACCCCACAAAACTCTCCAAAAGTGACTCAAAAATTTCACATCCTTATCAAACACAATAGTTCTAGGCACTCCATGCAATCTTACAGCCTTCCTAAAGAACAAGTCAGCAATATTTGTAGCATTATCAGTCTTATGACATGCAATAAAGTGTGCCATCTTAGAAAATCTGTCAACAACCACAAATATGCTATCCCTACCCTTCCTAGTTCTAGGTAATCCAAGGACAAAATCCATGGATATATCAACCCAAGGCTCATTAGGAATAGGCAAAGGTGTATATAACCCATGGGGCATAGACTTAGACTTGGCATGTCTACATGCAATACATTGAGAACAAATTCTTTGAACATCCCTTTTCATATGTGGCCAATAAAAGTGTTCAACTAAAACATCTAAAGTCTTGCGCACACCAAAATGACCCATTAAACCACCACTATGTGATTCTCTAACAAGAAATTCTCTAATAGAGCAATTTGACACACAAGTTCTTGAACCATGAAACAGAAAACCATCATGTCTATAGAACTTATTAAATGCACCTTGTTCACATGCAACATAAATATTCTTAAAATCAGAATCACTTGCGTACATGTCTTTCAATTGCTCAAAACCTAACAATTTAGAAGTTAATGTAGTTATGAGAACATACCGTCGAGATAATGCATCAGCTACTACATTTTCCTTACCTTGCTTGTAGCATATCACATATGGAAAACTCTCTATGAACTCAACCCACTTTGCATGCCTCTTGTTGAGCTTTCCTTGTCCCTTGATGTGTTTGAGAGACTCATGATCGGTATGAATCACGAACTCCTTTGGAAGCAAATAATGTTGCCACACCTCCAGGACACGAAATAGTGCATACAACTCCTTGTCATACGTCGAGTACTTGAGTTGAGCCCCATTTAGCTTCTCACTAAAGTATGCAATGGGACGTTTTTCCTGCATCAAAACAGCACCTATACCAATCCCAGAAGCAACACATTCAACCTCAAACATCTTATCAAAATTAGGTAGAACAAGAATAGGAGCCGAACATAACTTATTTTTTAAAGTTTGAAACGCATGTTCTTGTTCCTTACCCCATTTAAAACCTACCTCTTTTTTTACAATCTCATTCAAAGGAGCAGCTATGGTAGAGAAGTCCTTAACAAACCTTCTATAAAAGCCAGCGAAACCATGAAAACTTCTTACCTCAGACACGTTCTTAGGTGTAGGCCATTCCTTGATAGCCTTGATCTTCCCTTCATCTACTTCAACACCCTGTGCACTCACAACAAAACCAAGGAAAACAAGCCTATCTATACAAAATGTGCACTTTTTAAGGTTAGCATATAATTTCTCTTTTCTAAGCACATCTAGCACTTGGATGACATGCATCACATGGTCATCTAAACTTTTGCTATATATCCAAATATCATCAAAATAGACAACCACAAACTTTCCTAGAAATTCCCTTAAAACATAGTTCATTAATTGCATAAATGTACTAGGAGCATTAGTTAACCCAAAAGGCATAACCATCCATTCATATAAACCATATTTTGTTTTAAAAGCAGTTTTCCACTCATCCCCTTGCTTCATCCAAATTTGATGGTATCCACTTTTTAAATCTATCTTAGTAAATAAGCAAGCACCATGCAATTCATCAAGCATATCATCTAACCTAGGAATGGGATAACGATACTTTACTGTTATTTTATTCACTGCTCGAGAATCAACACACATCCTCCATGTGTCATCCTTCTTGGGTACCAATAAGACCGGTACAGCACAAGGACTCATGCTCTCCCTAACATGACCCTTTGCTAGCAACTCCTCCACTTGCCTTTGTCACTCCTTCGTTTCCTCGGGATTACTACGATAGGCTGGTCGATTTGGAATGCTTGCTCCAGGTACAAAATCTATTTGGTGCTCAATACCTCTCAATGGCGGCAATCCAGTCGGCATCTCTTCTGGGAAAACATCGTCGAAATCTTGCAATAAAGAGACAAAAACACTAGGCAAAACGGGGTTAAGGTTAGTTTCACAAAGCAAAACCTCTCGAAACCTCACCAACAATATTGCTTTATTGCCTAAGAATGCTCTCTTGATTTCTCTCTCTTTTGCATAAAAACTCTTTTTCTTTTCACTCTTCTCACTTTTCTGTCTTGCACTTTCCTCTTTATTACTAGTGCAATCACTCACCATTGGGCCTTTATTTTTATTCTTTTCACTCTTGGCCTCTTTACACTCAATTATTTTATTTGCCTCACTTAACAAATCCCCATGGGAAACTTTGGATAGTTTCAATTGTTCTAGATACACCTCTTTTGGAGATAATGGTGCAAGTGTGACTTTCTTTCCATTGTGCTCAAAAGAATACCTATTCTTAAAACCTTCATGGATAGTCCTCCTATCGGATTGCCATGGTCTACCCAACAAAATATGCCCTGCTTGCATAGGTACTACATCACACAAAACCTCATCACTATACTTTCCAATAGAAAGTGCAACTTTCACTATCTTATTTACCTTAATCTCCCCACTGTCATTCAACCATTGTAACCTATAAGGGTTAGGGTGTTTTTCACATACTAGTCCCAACTTCTCAACCAAAGTAGTACTAGCAACATTAGCACAACTACCCCCATCAATGATTAAAGTACATGTTTTACCACCCACAAAACATCTAGTATGAAAAATATTCTCCCTTTGTTCTAGTCCCTCTTCCTTCACCTTCAAATTTAAAACCCTCCTAATAACTAGGGACTCTCCAACCACGGGATACTCTACATCCTCATCCTCACTAGAATCATACTTTATTGGTGGCCTTTCCTCATCGGACTCAGACTCTGACATTACTTCATTACCACTCATCAACATAGTTATCCTATTTGGACATTCGGAAGCAATATGCCCAAACCCTTGACATTTAAAACATTTTATTTTCCTATGTCTAGAAGTACTAGGATTAGAGGTACCTTTTGTTGGGTTGGCACTCTTATCCTTGAACTTGGATGCATCTCCAACTTTCTCTTTGGTCTCCAAGTTTTTTTCTCTCTTCTTGTCGTCATACTTGTTCCACTTCGAATTGGAACCCCACTTTGAATTAGAGCTTGAAAACCCTTTTGATGACCATTCACTTCTCAATTGCTTTTCCACTTTAATAGCCATGTTGACCATTTCTTCCATCTCTACATATGTATGTAGATCCACCACCTTGGCAATATCTTTGTTCATCCCACTTAGAAATCTTGTCGTTGTAGCTTCTTTGTCCTCTTCAATGTTGGCCCTTATCATAATCATCTCCATCTCTTTGTAATACTCTTCTATGGACCTAGATCCTTGTGTGAGTCTCTGCAACTTTTGATGAAGCTCTCTATAGAAATATGATGGTACAAACCTCTTCCTCATAATTCTCTTCATCTCATCCCAAGTTGAGACCGGATCTTCTCTATACCTCCTCCTTGATTGCATAAGTTGCTCCCACCAAACTAGAGCATAGTCGGTGAACTCCACTGCGGCTAGTTTAACCTTTTTCTCCTCAGAGTAATTGTGCCAATCAAAAATTAACTCTACCTTCTTTTCCCAATCCAAGTATGCCTCGGCATCACTTCTTCCTTTGAATGGTGGAATGTGCATCTTAATGGAACTTAGGTTGTCATCCCTTCCTCCTCTTAGCTCCTCTCTCCTAGGTCTTCTCCTTACCGTTTGAACTTCATACTCTTCTTCATCGGAAACATTTACTTCTTGTCTCATGTGTCGTGTTCCCTCCCTTCTAGTATTATTGGACATCGCCATGGTCATCTCCCTTATATGCTCCATCATCTCATCCATCATAGATTTCAATGCTTCTTCCATCCTAGAAGTCAATCTCTCTTCCATCCTTCTATACTCACCCTCCAAAGATTGTCGTAAGCGCTTTGGATCCGGTGTTGCCACTTGTTCTTCTTTCGAAGTAGAAACTCCTTTTCCGTCTCTTTTAGACATTCTTACACACTCCCTTACGTGTTTAACTCAAAAATAGTAAACCCTCGTGTTTCACTCAAATTTGGCTTTTACCCTTTATATGCTCACCACTCAAGCCTTTTACCACTCAAGTCTTGTTCACCAAGTTGCACTTCAGAACTAATTATCTTAAACAAAAATATAAAACTAAAGTAGCAAATTTCAAAATTAAAACCTAACAATAAAAGCAAGTTCAATTCTAGAGCAAAATTGGCACCCAAAAAATGGACAAAAGAGTAATGAAACAAATAATAATTACTCTATGAAATTAACACAATGAGAATAGGAAACTAAACAAATTTAGAATAGGAAAGTATAAAAATAAGAAACTATGAGAATATGAAACAAATTAAATTAAGAATAGGAAAGTAAGAAAATAAGAAACTATGAGAATAGGAAACAAATTAATTAGGAAAGTAGGAAATATGAAATAATAAAAATCAAAAATCAATTAGGAATAAGTAACTTTCATAATATTTAAGCAACCAATCTCAATATTCCAACTTTCAATTCTTTTTTTTTATTCTTTTATTTTTTGCTACGATTTTTTTTGTATATATAATCAGATTCCTCTTTTTCTGGTTTAGTTTTACGATTTTTTTTGGGTACTAAAACACCAAGAACAATGAAGAACACAAAGAACTCAAGAACAAAAGAAAAAAAAAACGCAGAAACAACAAGCTAATCAAAGACTCCAAAAAGAAAAACAAAGAACAAGATAAATAGGAATTTATCTTGGCCTTGCTCTGATACCAAATGATGCGGAACCCCAAGCTTAAAGAAACTGTAATCCCAACACACAAGATGATATGGAACAAACCCTAGGTAAAAACCCGCCCTATAGCACCTCTAGATAACAATTGTATCTAGCAACACTAATTAGAAGGCAAAGAATGAAATTGAAATTCGCCACAAAGTAAATACCTTTGATAAGAAGATCAATTCCCAAATGCAACAAGTAGAAGAAGAACTATCCTCTCTTGGAACACACAAGTCTTGTTGAAAACAAGAATAGATTCTCAATAATCAATAATAAAAAGTTGTTTTACAAGCTTGTAACCCTCCATTTATATAGATATTAGGGTCAGGTAAAGAATCAATCTAGACCATAAAATAATTAGGAAAGTAATCCTAAGGCTAAAAACTAACCCTAAATAAAAATAATTCGAAAATAGAAATAATTACAAAACTGCCATTATAATATGGAAATAGCAATAATTACGAAACTGCCATTATAATCCGAAAATAGCTAAATTACGAAAATGCCATTGTAATCCGAAAATGGCTAAAATTATGTAGTTTTGTCTTTGCAACTCCCGAGCAGCATTACCACCTGCATTCATTGCTTGGACATCATGCTTAAATCATCATTATGCCTCATAAAAGTGTTTGGATCATGTGGATACTTGAATCGATCTTCATCAATTATTCTCTTCACAAGTCCAAGCATTCCCGCTTTGATCTTCTTAGCTCGAGAACGCGTCACTGGTCCACTTGGCAGCACAATGTCTTCACCACGAACATCCATGCTAGAAGAGCACTCAATGCCCACATCAGGTAACCAATTTACCCTTTGCCTTTACTTGACCTTTGTGCTCAGGAGTACCCAACACTTGAGTGAGGATATTGTTGGGCGGATTCAAATTGATATTTACCTCCCCAGTAGATACTTTTTCCCATAAATCATCCTGTAATATTTATAAAACCTGTAAATATTAATGCCAATATTGCCTAATTAATTAATATATATATGCAAATTTTTATTAATTAATGAATACGAATGCAAATTAATTAATTAAGTAATATAAATGCAACTTAATATAAATGCAAATTTTAATTAATTAATTAATTAATTAATATAAATGCAAATTTTTCCTAATTAGTATGTAAACTACTTAATTGCATTATCATTTAAAGCTCACCATCTTTTCTGCAATCGCAGTAGCTTATGGTGCAAAGAACATTCCCTCCTTATTCGCTTAGCCCAACCTCCATAAAGCATCTCGAGAAAGTAGTTCATCCTTACTCAATCTCATCTTCTACATGTTTAGAAGACAATTTAAATTAAAAAAATAAAAATAAATTACAGCATTTTAACTAAAATGTATATGTAGTTAAACACTCACCTCATTGTATTTTGTCCGTACAAATCCAATAAATGATAGGCGATAATTGTATATGTTTCTTTTTCGTAACTCTGACCGTTGCTTATGAAGTTCCTGCAAGATTGATAACGGCCATAAATTACAGAACTCATTTTTTGTAGTTTAATTAAACAAAAATCACAAGCTGAATTTCTACTTACAGCCCACTCAGGCGTTAACTGCTGTTGTACAAATTCCTCACATTGGTCTTGTGAAATAAATTCTGTAAAATTTTTGGGGACGACATCAAAAGCTTCCATGTCCCCTAATTGTTGGTACGGATGTACAAATTTTGTGTACATGAAACTCTTGAATCTCCTCCATTTTTCAGCACAATCCATCAAAGTCTTGTGCTTCAATGATTCATCCTTTTTAAAATATTCCTATGTAAAAAATTATGGTATTATTAATATAATCAAATAACATAAAATTAATTAAACAAAAAATTTAATTAAAACTAAAATGTATTATTATCTTTATTGTCTCCCCTAATGTATCTTTCAATTCACTTGGAATGTCGTTCCAACTCTTGTAGGTTATCGATATAAATCCCCGAGTCAAAGTACCTTCGTATCTAGATTATAATTGGCCAGCTTTATTCACTCCGACCCCATGTTCTTTGTATATTACGGGGCCAAATTCGCCACTAGCAATTTGTTTACGGATATCGGGTAGCTTTGCCAGTCTTCTACTCTTTTTAGGCTTTTTACTTGAGGAAGAGTCTTGATCATTAAGGTTAGTTGGAGTTTCATTTGGTCTAAAAAACATAACAATAAAATAACAATTAACATTATTAACAATGAACAAAAAACAAATTGATTAATATAATAATAATTCCAAAAATAAAATGCCAAAAATAATTAACGACTAACAAAATTAAACTACATATATAACATAAGTTACGCCCGTCGTAATAAAATGAAATACTTTCAAAATTTGAAATAATACGAGCCATAACATATATACAAAACCGTCGTTTTAAGCCATGTTAGGCTCGTCGTAAACTCAACAAAACAATACAAAACCGTCATTTTAAATTGTGTTAGGCCTGTCGTAAAATCAACAAAACAATACAAAGCCTGTCCTAAAATCAATTATTTGTGGCATATTTAAACAATTCAACTTTCCAATAATTTCAATACAAACAATTCAATAATTTCAAACAATACAAAACAATACAAACAATTCAATATTCCAATCAATTCACGACATATTTAAATTCAGAAATTGTACTCACAAAAGTTCATACATATTAACAGCCCTTCGGCTAAAAAGTACAGACAATTCTTTGGATAGTTCATACATATCACACAAAAATTCATACAAATTAACATCCAACTTAACAAAATACATTCAATATTCAAAGAAAATAATGTATTATACTTATTTATTCAAACAAAATGACTTTATCCACTGGTTAGGCTGGTTCAAACATTTTAAGTTTATGTGCACAATATATTCAACATTCAAACTTCAAAATAATTCAAAATAATGTAGTATTATGCCAAGTTTGCTGAGTATTAAAAATAATTCAAAATACATATCACACAAAATATTTCATTTTCAAGGATTCAAACATTTGAAACGGTTAAAAAAACAAATTCCATGATTGCCGAGTACTCACCTTCAAGTTTTTGGGTTGAAAATGTAGTATTATTCCGTCAAATGGAGCAGAATTCCAACTGTAACATCCCGTTTTGAGAAAAATAGTAACAATTTCAAGTTTGACCTAATTGACCTTAAGTGGGCCTAGAGTTGACTTTTTTTGTGGTTGTGATTTGGTTTTGACTTTGGTACCATTGTGTAGAGCTTATCGATACGAGTCCGTAGACTAGTAGTATGTTTGATTTGGAGTTAAGACCGGGAAGTTATGATCATTTTAGTGTGAAGGGCTTTTGGTAATTTGGCAAAGACTGATATTTATGGGTGAGAAATCACCATTTTACCCATGTCTTCATCTTTTAAAATTTGCCAAAAATCTGGAATTTTCCAGCCCAAACCTGATCACCTCCCCTCCCCCTTCACCGAGCCACCTTCCCACGCCGGCAGCCGCCACACCTTGGCCGGAGTTGGCCGACAACCACCCTTAGATCGAAGCCGGCGACCTCCTCTTCCTCCCTGTACCAATGGTTCACCGTAAAACGACCCAGATCGCCGGAAATTGTAGCAAAACTGAGAGACCGTGCAAACCGTACACAGTCGCGACACCACCTTTGGCCGGCCGGATCTCACTGTTCCGGTGGAGTTAGGGAGCGTGCTTGGTACTGTTGGAAAGCTGGTGCGACGATCTACATTTTGGTACCAAGATTGACCCAGGAAACCGCCGGAGCACGGCGGAAAACGGCCGCGAAGTTTTAGAAAAACCACCGTGACATCCACCTTTCCACCCCGATCTATTCCGATCTCCGGCGAATGGCACGACACAGCTACCACCACTGGCCTCAGACTGCGCTGGCGACCAAATCTGCAGCTGGCCAGACTCCGGTGACCACCGCACGCACCCCACGCATCGCCGCCGTCTTCCTCCACGCGCCGCCGCCGATCTCCTCCTTTTCCGGCGAGTGGGTGCTCACCACCCGTTCCAACGCATTCCTAGGGTTGTGGGCAAGCTTGCTGTACCTTCAATTTGATCTAATTTTGGTCGAATTCGAAAACGCACAATCCCGGCTGAGGTCCGATCTTCCGGGACCGATACCGATCAATTGCTGCGACGAATTCTGAAATTTATAGATTCTCGTTCCTTGCATTTTCAATTTAGTTACGGTATAAAGTGTGCTGAAATCGGATTTGAAATGGAAAAATCCATGTATTTTGGGGATTTTTATCTATTTGGGACATTTTCGTAATTTTTGAAAATATTGGGGTATTTTCGTAATTACTGAAATTGCTGCGCAATCTTGTAATTAGTGTTTTAATCTTGTAATTGGAGACGTAGAGGACTCCTCTGAGCCGTTGGTTAGTTTCGGAAATTTAAAGAGTGTTTTGGTAATTTATTTTAGGTGTTCGTGCATGTTCGAGGGCTGGATCGGAGATCCAGCAGGAGCACGGGTCAGACCTGTGAGTGCATTTATTTTTTAAATCATTTGGGAATATATGCTATATGTGATTTGAAATCTATAAATATGTTTGAATTGAATTTTCCTTATGCATTAAATTTTAATTATTAAATATCTTTTTGATGATTTAAATATTTGCATGAGTTTGATGTTATGATTTGATGAATTTCCTATTTATTTGGAATCAATAGAAATTTGTGTTTTGATTGATTGTTTAATGGATTTTGAAGTTTTCAAATATTTTACAACTTGTGGAAAATTTGGTGAATTTAATGTGATTTGAGCTTTTGTGAAATTTAATAAAGTTTTGGGGCAACTTTTCAAATAACTAATGGTTTGATTGTTTTGAAAAATTTTCTAAATAGAAGTTTATGGAAAATCGTTGAATTTACTGTGATACTTTTAAAGGTAAAGGAATTTGAGAAATTTTATAAAATCTGATGATCGATGATCTCGGAAATGATTTTGAAATGTTTCATGATTTTGAGGAGTACCACACGGTATTGTATGATGACTGAGATGTACGGATTATTGCGCGCTATATTATTATTATGCCATCCTCTGCTGCGGACACGTGTCGGGAGAGAGATGATGAGGATCCTGCCATAAAGGATTTGGGACGCCGGTTCGTTGTGATGAGTTTACCCCCCTCCCCTCGCCTATGACGCCGTCAATACGCTGAGGGTCACACGGCAACGATACTTTGATGTGGTACTGGATTGATTTATATGGTTTGGATTTGTGGATTTGGATTATATGATTTGGATTTATATGGATTTGATTTATATGATTTGGATTGATATGATTTGATTTATGGGTTGGAGCCCATGGTATTTGGTTTATATCGGTTTGGATTTAGCAAATGTTTTACTTGCCATTTTATACAAACATGTTTTCAAATAAAATTAAATATTTCTTGTTGAGATTATATTTATGGTTTTGGTGATTGAGTTGTGATTTCAATAAACATTTTGAAAGACGTTTTTGCCTCTTAAACCGGTTTAATGATTTAATGATTTTGGGGATAAACTAAGGGTTTTGCGAAATGATTTTCAAAACGGGGAACCTTTCAACTGAGTGACGTGAGGTTTGAGTGAAAATAATTTTAACTACTGAGCTTATATTTTGTAGATACCTAGGAGCACTCACAGAGATTTTATATCTCACGTTTTGTGTTTTAACTTCGTTCCCTAGGTCCTAGCTGCAGGTCCTCATGAGCTACCATCGGCATCGCATCCGCATATCGCATCTGTACTTGACTTCCGCTACCGCTTCTTCTTATGTATTAGACTCTTTTCCTTTATTTCCGTATATTGTTGGATTTGTATTATTTATATTTTTCTGTCTATCACGCTTAGTGGCTTTGTCATTCCCACCTACTTCATATACTGTTTTAATATTTACTTCAGTATTACTAGTTGATATTGGTTGCGATGCATATCTTATCTACTTTTGTCCTATTTATTGATTTATTGTTTATTAAACCCTTTTTGGAGGAGGATTCTGTCGGCTGCCCCGAAGGGTTTTGGTGGAATCTTCCTCAAACGGGGCCTCTCCGGAGAATCTAGAGGGATTTCTGGGGCGGGTCCTGTCACAACAACAATGGAGAAGAGGAGCCAAACGGAGGTGATTTTTGGGTTGTAGGGTTTCTATAAAATTTGGGGGAAAATGAGAGAGAAAAGGTGAGAAATGAACTAAAGACAGACACCAAACGGTGCCATTTTAATATATATGACGGGTTGAGCTTCAGGCTCGTTGTATTTACTTGTTTTGGTAAATACAATGGGCCTTCTTAAGGATCGTCATTTTTACTCAAAACGACGGTTATGTGCATGAACCAGTTGTTTAAAATGCATTTTTTTTTTTCTTTTTTGCCCCATAGGGCCAGGCAAGCCTTGCCAGGAAACTTCCAGGCACCATTTCTGGCACCTGGTTCAGCACCTTCATTTTTTGTTTTTTTAGTTTTTAGTTAATACTTAATAATTACAGATTAATTTTTTATCATTTTAATAATTAACAATTAAAAATAAAATATTTAATAATTTTTCTCCAATTAATAAATAATATATTTATCTTTAATATTTTTATAATGGAAAGTTATAATTAATATATTTAACAATTATTAATTAATTTATTTATCTTTAATAATTAAAAAATTTAAATTATATTTGAGATAATTTAATATGAAGGAAAAAATAAATATTATATTAATTAATCCAAAGTTATTTATTAAACAAAATAAAACACAAAATTTTTTTTTTTCCTTTATTTTTAATCCAGATTCCAGTACAATCATTATGAATACACACTTCCTCGCAGTCTTCATTATTTGCAGTGCTTTCTTCATTAGGTACTTGCAAAGCAAATGGAGCGTGAATCGAAGCAATGTCTCCAAATGCATCCCCTTCAAAAGATTCGATCTGTGTGTAATGAGGAGTGCTTAATACCACCGATCATTATGAATCACAAGGATCCTCAACATAAAATACTTGTTTTGCTTGAGAAGCCAAAATAAATGAATCAGATTTGTGATCAAGTTTGTTGAAGTTGACACATGTAAATCCACAATCATCTTTCTTAATACCATGATTGCTGTCAGCCCAATCACATTTGAACACTGGAATTCAAAATTTAATGTAATCCACATCCCATATTTCAACCACTACACCATAGAACGACATATCGGTGAATTTTGAATTGTCGTATTTTGCACTTGCATATTGCATCGTTTTAGCCACCAAGTTTATGTCGCTATTTTGTGTAACTTGCTTGTTGTCTCTTTCAATTGTATGGTATCAAATTCCATTGATGTTGTAGCCTAAATAAGTCATTACTTCAAAATGTGGTCCCAATGCTATCCATCTCAATGTATGTGACACACTACTATCTGGTTCACTCAATTACTTTTGAATTTGCAAAAACATGGCTAGCAATATTAGTAAATGTGTCAACCCAATAACATTAATATGACAGTGTATATGAAAACAAACTAGATGTGAAAATTTGCAATAAAAGTAAAAATTAATGTTAAACTTACTTCATCTCGGAACCATGCAATAAAAGTGCGATTTTGCTCGTTTTGAAACCATTTTGCTTTTCTTGTTTTGTTACGAATATCACACCTCAAACTTTCCATATGTTTCCTTAAGCAAACCAAATTAGTTAAATCAAGAGGGAAAACTCATAATGTTGATGACTATAATAAACCAATATTTAAATAAATATTCAATAAAAAATATGGAGCGTTAAACTTACTCGAAGTAAGGTTGTATTTCAGATGTATTTGAAAGTATGTAGAGATGTACTTGGTCCATAGGTCACGGGTAATACTAATTCAATTACCACCCTTCAAAGGATCACCGGTATCATTTTTCACACATTGTAATTCATGGCGGCTAGGTGGGTTCCCGATTGCAGGCACGCCTTTTTGATACTTGCTACAAAATACAATTGCTTCATCAGCAATGTAGTTCTTAACAATGCAGCCTTCTGGATGGTAATGATTGTGAACATAACCCTTCAACACTTTCATGTATCTCTCAAACGGATACATCCACTGAAAGTAAATTGGCCCACACAATCGCATTTCTCAAATCAAATGAACAGTTAGATGAACCATTATATCAAAGAAAGACGAAGGAAAATACTTTCCAAGTAAACACAATGTCTTCACAAGATCCATCTGAATAATGTCCAAATTTGCAACATCAATCTCTCTTTTGAATATAACATTGAAGAAGAAAAAATCGTCAATCAATGGTTGCAGATAAACATCTAAATCATTTCCAGGCTACTTTGGTCCAGATATCAACACTGTCAACATTATAACTTCTGCTTCATACACAACCATGGTGGAAGATTATATGTAACTGCAAGCACTGGCCAATAACTGTATTGAGAACTCATATGCTTATGTGGGTTAATGCCATCAGCTGTAATCCTAAACCTTAAGTTTCGACATTCATTACCAAAATTAGGTCACATGCGATGAACTAGTTTCCAAGACAATGAATCGGTGGGATGACTTAACTTGCCAACTGTAACTTTTAGTTCATTTGCATGCCACGTCAAATTTTTAGCTGTCTCAACGCTTTGAAACAACTGTGGAATTGGTGGAAAATACCACATGACTTTATGAGGGACATTTACACATTTACTTCCAATGTCAGTTTCCTTCCACCTTGATGCTCCGCATTTAGGATAACTTTCTTGTGCTGCATACTCTATTCGATAAAGAATGCAGTTGTTGCGACAACAATGTATCTTCTCATAATTCATGCCTAATGCTGTCATAGTCTTTTTCACGTTGTACATAGAATTTGGTAAAACATTATCACTCGGTAGCATTTCCCTCAACAACTTTCATAATTTAGAAAAACTTCTGTCCGAAAGACCGTATTTCGATTTCAAGTTGTACAACATTACCAACTTGGATATAAAGGAGTTTCGACATCCTCCAACAACCTCTTAATTCACTGGGATTATCCATGAACTTGTCACATGTATCATTCACCATGTTAATATTATTACCAACCACATCTTCATCATCCGTATTTATGTGGGTAAAATGACTTTCAGTGTTATTGCTTTTATTAATTCTACTAACTCTAGAACAATCTCCACGATATCCTTCCAATTCTTTTCCATGTAAAATCCACTTACGATAATTCATATCAAACCCCTTAAAATATACATGTCCTCTCACTTCTTCAATAGTGCTAAAAGATAAATTCCCACATTCCATACAAGCACATCAAATTTTACCATATTTATTTGCACTTTTCTTACTAAATTCTAAAAAAATTTCAAAACCCTTTTGAAATGCATCGGTTCTCCTATCCATCATTATCCATGATTTGTCCATTTTATCTATTTGAACAATAACTAATTAAAAATAATATAGACAACAATTATTTAAAATAGATTATCAATAATATATTACTAATAATTTAAACAATATAAAATAATTAACAAATCAATAATAGAAAATAAATAGACAACAATAAATAAATATAGAGACAACTATAATTATCCAACTAATTAATATTAATACATTTCTATATTCTAAAATTAACTACAACAACATAAATATACAATAAATAACAATACTATATGAGATTATAACATGTCAAATATTTAAACAAGCAAACACATATATATATTGATAGGCATAAAATGTTAATTTTTTTATGCCACTTTTTGTATTGAATTTAAGCTAGTTTATGATTAATTGTTGATGAAAAGTACTTAATTACTGTATTATTTTATTTTCAGTAAAAGTAAGACAAATGCTGGAATTACTGTATTTTTGCGCAACCTTTACAGAAAAAATCATATCTGGAGCCACACTTTGAGGTTTTGTGCGATTCTAGTTGAAAATGATTCCTGATTCACTAGGATTCAATCCTGAAATGTTTCATTGCAAATGGTTTGGCCAATCAATGCCAGTTTGATTTACAAAATCAATGTTTCCAACATTTGAGGCAGATTTACACAATCTCGTGGAAATTAGAATTTGAGTGTCTTCCCAATGTCCAAATTATGCAAAAATGATATTCCTGGAAATCTAAGACATAGACCTGAATTTTTCAACTAGAATAAATGAATTCGGAGTCCATTTGGTCATCCAAAAGGTACTTGGAATCTGTCTGGCAGTCAAGGAAAATATAAAAGGAAAGTATTTTGGCTTACTAGGATGCTATTGATGATTAGACTGCCATGTCATCACACTTTAGCCATGTGTACGAAATTTTCCACATCATATGCCACATGGAAGGTCAGATTATTCTAATTATATTAATTGGAATAATATCTAGACTAAAAGGAATTAGAGTTGAATATAAATTTGATTCCTAAAGAGATTAGGAATGTTTCCTTATCTCTAGTGTGAACATTAGACACATTTACCTTAAACTCCTTGAGGTGGCCAGCCATGCTAAGAAATATAGGTGTTGGAGATTGAGTTTACATATTTTCTCCTATATTCTCTAGGTTTTAGAAGGGTTTTTGGGATAAACCTCTCCTAAACATTCCCTATAAATACCATGCATTGTTGAAAGACATTGACACCATTCACCACCAGCCCTCATAGCTGGACGTTTTTTACACACACAAGTTTCAACACCAGCCCTCACGACAACACCCTTTCCTCTCCAGCCTCATACCCCTGTTATTTTCTCTCCATTCTCACGGCATACAACAGCTTTATTTAAGGTTTTATATCTAGTTTTGAGTGTTATTTCATAGTAAGATTGTGAAACACAAAGCCTAGTGCAAGGGAAATTCAGCCAAGCCATTGGAGGAGTCAACCTTGTGATTTGGATCATAGTTTGAAGAAGCCAAGAAGAGAAGATTGAAGAACTAATTTCCAGCAGCCATCAACTTTAAATTTGATTCCTTTACTCTTATTTTCTTTGCTATATAAACTATATTATCTCTTATTTATTTGATGGATAATTTATAGATGATGTGTAGCTAATTCTTTCTATGAGGATTATGATGTAACCCTATTATGAATATTTAGTGTTTAATGCATATTTGAGTTTGATTCATGTTAAGGTTAATATTTTATTGTAGTTGTTAATGCTTTCCATGAAAAGGTGGATTGATTTAGTATTTATATTGACTTAGGAATAAAAGATATAAATATGGATGGGCAATGAAATACATGGTTATAGGAATATTGCATGCCTTAGTGACAACTTTTACAAGAACATATTAGCTTTGCATGTCTTAGGGATTAAATTTCGGTATTTAGATTAGGGATAATTAAATACGTTGTGCTTGCTAGATTAGAATGCATTGAGGAATCAACTTCTAGTCAGTTATGGTCAAAAAGGGGTTAACCTATGAATCTATAATGCATTAGGGATAAATAAGAGTAATAGTGGTGAAGTCATAATCCTTGTTTTCTTAAAATCTTGATAATTCTACTTGCTGCCTTGTTCTTATTTTTAATATTTCTTTCATTTTAATTCATGCTTGGATACACACAACAATCAAACAAACTCTCTTTTAATTTTCTAAGTTTAATTTACAAGTTATTTAATTTCAATAACTAGAAACGTTATTCCTCGTGGGATTGATATCAGTTTTCTTGTTAAAAGGAATCCACTTTATTACTTGTTGATTCGTGCACTTGCCAAGGAATAGTTATTTCTAATTTTGATTATAAATTTTTTGTCAATTAAATTACTGTTTTTAGTTGAATCTTTTGGTTTTTGTTTTTGTGTAGGTTTGGTTTTAGCCAACAAAGATCAACAATTGGAGAGCTTTCTTGGATCCAACGCAATCCAATTTGAGTTTGAAGAAGGAGGAAATCGAAGTCGATAAGTTTTAATTTTTGTGTTTTTGTGTTTAGGGTTTTAGTGTTTTCGTTTTTAAAAAAAAAAAATTATTTGGCTGTTTTGCTTCAGTTTTAGGTTTTTAATTTACTACTTTTGATTTTTGTTTAGTTTATTGTTTGTTTAATCTTTAATTTTATTTTTCTATAAAAAAAAAATCTGAAAACTGGATTTTGAAAAAATAAAAATACTGCATTTATTTTTTGCTTACTGTTTTGATTTATTTTAGTTGCTGTTTAGTTTTTGCTTTTGCTTTATTTTTGTGTTTACTTTGAGTTTAATTTAATTTTCATCTAGCTTTAAGTTGTGTGAGTTAATTAGATTGTTTTATTTCAGTTTTTCTATTTAATTTTAGTTGCTGTTTTTCTGTTTTTAGTTACTGTTTTATTTTTTTCAGTTTGTTTATTTACTTTGTTTTAATTTTGAACCTGTTTTTTCTAAAAGAGATCTAAGGAGATTAAAGAGAGAAGAAGTTAGAGATAATTTATTTAGTAATACCAATAATAACATGGAAAACCAAGGTAACCCAGTAGTTCCTAAAGTTCTTAGGTCTATCAAGGATTATGCTGCACCTAGAAGGGTTGAGGATATGTCATGTATTAGGAGATCACCTATTGATGCACCTAGCTTTGAGGTCAAACCTATTACCATGTCTATGCTTAACAATTACCAATTTGGAGGGTTACCAAGTGAGGATCCTAACCAACATATATAGAATTTTGTGATGTATGTTAGTTAGAGAAGTATAATGGTATTACTGAGGACGCTGTCAAACTTAGGTTTTTTCCTTTTACCTTAAGGGATAGAGCTAAAAGTTGGTTACAATCTCTACCCCCTAGGAGTATTGTCACTTGGGATGACTTAGCCTTTAAGTTTCTAAACAAATTTTTCCCACCTATTAAAACCGCCAAGCTTAGGAATGAAGTTAGCACTTTTCACCAATTTGATGGAGAGTCTTTATATGAAGCTTGGGAGAGGCTAAAAGAACTACTTAGGAAGTGTCCACACCATGGGGTGCCCATGCAAATTTTGTAGGTAATTTTTGGCAAGGCAATAACAACAACAATCCGTTCTCCAACACTTACAATCCAGGATGGAAGAACCATCCAAATTTTTCTTGGAGAGACAACTCAAATACCCAAGGAGGACAACAGCAAAAAGGGATCTATCAAGTTCCACATCAACAACACCAACAATTCCAAGCCTCAAATTTCAATAAAAATTCTCAAACTCAAACTCCACCTTTATCTCACAATGTTTCTTTACTTGAGCAAGCTATGATTAAAATGAATGAAACTTATAGTGCTCATATGCAGGAAACAAATGTAGCAATAAAAGGATTAGGAATGCAAGTGGGGCAACTCGCACAAGCTATCAAATAGCATATTCCAAATTGAAATATAAAATTAATATACGTTGAAAAAGCATCAAAAAGTCAAAATGGATACTTTGATTATATATTATTAACTAACTTACGCATTAATTGATGCGGAACCCCAAGCTTAAAGAAACTGTAATCCCAACACACAAAATGATATGGAACAAACCCTAGGTAAAATCCCGCCCTATAGCACCTCTAGATAACAATTGTATCTAGCAACACTAATTAGAAGGCAAAGAATGAAATTGAAATTCACACAAAGTAAATACCTTTGATAAGAAGATCAATTCCCAAATGCAACCAGTAGAAGAAGAACTATCCTCTCTTGGAAACACAAGTCCTGTTGCAAACAAGTGTAGATTCTCAATAATCAATAATCAAAGATGTTTTACAAGCTAGTAACCCCTCCTTTATATAGATATTATGGTTCAGTTAAGAATCAAACTAGACCATAAAATAATTAGGAAAGTAATCCTAAGACTAAAAACTAACCCTAAATAAAAATAATCCGAAAATAGAAATAATTACAAAACTGCCATTATAATATGGAAATAGCAATAATTACGAAACTGCCATTATAATCCAAAAATAGCTAAATTACGAAACTGCCATTGTAATCCGAAAATGGCTAAAATTATGTCGTTTCGTCTTTGCAACTCCTGAGCAGCATTACCACCTTCATTCCTTGCTTGGACATCATGCTTAAATCATCATTATGCCTCATAAAAGTGTTTGGATCATGTGGATACTTGAATCGATCTTCATCAATTATTCTCTTCACAAGTCCAAGCATTCCCGCTTTGATCTTCTTAGCTCGAGAACGCGTCACTGTTCCACTTGGCAGCACAATGTCTTCACCACGAACATCCATGCTAGAAGAGCGCTCGATGCCCACATCATTCCCTCCCTCCTCAAAAAGATTCGTCCTCGAATCTGCATCCATGTTAAAAGGAGAAAGATCAGCAACATTGAATGATGCAAACACATTATACTCACATGGAAGATCAATTTTGTATGCATTGTCATTGATCCTCTCGAGAACTTGAAAAGGTCCATCGCCTCTAGCATCCAACTTAGACTTCCTTTGGTTAGCAAACCTTTCCTTCCTCATGTGTACCCAAACCCAATCTCCTGGTTCAAATATCACTTGCTTTCGCCCATTATTTGCTTTTTTAATAGTTAGATGATTACGCTTCTCAATTTGCAACCTCACCTTCTCATGTATAGTCTTAACCAAATCCACCTTCTTTTGTCCATCTAAGCTAGCAATCTCACTCAAAGGTAAAGGCATCAAATCCAACACAGTTAAAGGATTCAAACCATACACAATCTCAAATGGTGAAAAACCTGTAGAAGAATGAATAGTTCGATTATATGCAAATTCAACAAAAGGTAAACAATCTTCCCAAGTTTTCAAATTCTTACCAACAATAGCACGAAGCAAAGTACCTAGAGTCCTATTAACCACCTCCATTTGACCATCGGTTTGTGGATGACAAGTAGTAGAATACAACAATTTAGTACCTAACTTACCCCACAAAACTCTCCAAAAGTGACTCAAAAATTTCACATCCCTATCAGACACAATAGTTCTAGGCACTCCATGCAATCTTACAACCTCCCTAAAGAACAAGTCAGCAATATTTGTAGCATCATCAGTCTTATGACATGCAATAAAGTGTGCCATCTTAGAAAATCTGTCAACAACCACAAATATGCTATAAGGGTTAGGGTGTTTTTCACATACTAGTCCCAACTTCTCAACCAAAGTAGTACTAGCAACATTAGCACAACTACCCCCATCAATGATTAAAGTACATGTTTTACCACCCACAAAACATCTAGTATGAAAAATATTCTCCCTTTGTTCTAGTCCCTCTTCCTTCACCTTCAAATTTAAAACCCTCTTAATAACTAGGGACTCTCCAACCACGGGATACTCTACATCCTCATCCTCACTAGAATCATACTTTATTGGTGGCCTTTCCTCATCGGACTCAGACTCCGACATTACTTCATTACCCCTCATCAACATAGTTTTCCTATTTGGACATTCGGGAGCAATATGCCCAAACCCTTGACATTTAAAACATTTTATTTCCCTATGTCTAGAAGTACTAGAAGTATTAGGATTAGAAGTACCTCTTGTTGGGTTGGCACTCTTATCCTTGGGAGAAAAAGGAAAAGGAATGAAAAGAAATGGAGAGAAAAACAACGACTAAAGAAATTGGGAGAAATGGACTGATGATGTATTTTTTCTTTTGATTTTTTATTGTAATTCCTTTCTTTTTCTTTGTATGATTGAGACAATTGATAAGGCATAAAGAATTTTTTCGAGGATTCATTATAGAGATTATTCATTCTCTTCTTTTTTACAGTCTTTTCAAAAATTCATTCATGACCCTTTCTTAAGGTAAGAGTTTAATGTCTATACTAATTTCGGAATAGTACAATATAAAAGAATGTTTGGACCATAATTTGTAATTTTCAAATAATATTTTAATTTATTGAAATATTATTTTGGAGGTGGGTAAAATGCAATTGTCCCACATTGCTTGGAAAGGAGAATGCATTGGATTTTCTCAAGTAGAAATTGGTGGCATTGAAATTAGAATTGCATTAGTCCCACATCGGAAGTGCAACAAGCATCCTTAGAAGTTTCTCACTTATAAATAGAAGCTTCTCCAATTTTGAAAATGATCCCTCGATCATCACACAACTACAACATAGACTACTTAGTTAATTCTCGTTAGAATTTACTTTAGCTAGTCAAGTATTCTTAGTGTGCTGTTAGTTGAAATTTTATTTTAAAAGTTCTTTGATCTTAAAGTCATTTGTAACTTTTTAATTATATTTTTATCCATAATTAATACAATCTCCGATTAGTTTGATTCAATTAGTGCATATTTACTTTTCTTTGAACTGTTATAGGTTTGAATTTGCATGATCGAGCACTAGGAGACGTCATATAATTGAGATTTTTCCCAATATATATTTTTAGCATGCCAGGTGCAACCACAATTTTAATTGAGGACATGGTATAAATACGCTCAAAGACTCAAGATTCTAACACCCACGGTAGGTAGCAATAACAGCTAAAACGTGTCACTTGACAATGATCATGAAATGGAAGCTAGCAAAGTTGAAAGTCCGGGTCTAATAGAAATGATACAAGGATGATCATGCCTAGATGACAAGTCCAACCTTAAATTCCCCCACTATCCAGGATCCAAGTTAAGGTCGGGGGCATGCTAACAACCAAGGCTAGAACATGAGAGATGATTGTGAAAAGTAGATGATGAAAGCTTTCTAGGCTGTACCCAATGTACATGGAGGGAGAGCAGTTGTCCAGCCATATGACAACCAACCGACTCAGAATCAAATCCATGGTGGGAGGCATGCTGAGAACTTTAGTAATGGTGGACAATACTAGACTCAGTAACCTAGGCAGATTTCCACGGCCTAGCATGAAGAACTATATACAACTTATGAACAACAGCCAAGGCATGGACTGAGAGGCCATCAAAACCTTCATCCAAGAGATGAAGGTTCCTTCATTTAGAAGAATTGGATGCCTGCCTTACAGGAGGCCCTACCCTGAGTCTATCAACTAGATCAAAATTTTGATAGGATTTACCTGACTTGACCTTATCCTCAAGGAAAGAGAACCAATCCACGGTGGAGTATATAGGTTGTTTCACTATCAGTGTAGAGAAGCACTGGCCAATGATTTTATGAACCTTTCCTTGTTTGCTAATCCTTTGATAAGTATGGCTTTCACCTTGTGCATCAACTTGCAGCCAAATTCGATCCATAACTGGCAAGGCTTGGAGCATAATATCCATGAACAATTCTACAAAATTAAGCTGAAGAACTCCATGGCTGATTTATCGCTCCTATGATAGGAAAGAGAATTGGTATAGATGTTTAAATATATGAAAAAAGTACAAAAATATATGTTGGAAAAAATCTCAACTATATGTTGTCTCCTAGTGCGTGAGCGTGCCCACTTCAAACCTACAACAGTTTTAAAAAAAATAAATATGAGCCAATTGAATCAAACTTCTTAGACAACTGCATTAGTTATAGAGAATTGTATAATTAAAAGGTTACAAATGCCTTTAAGATCAAAGTGAAGTAAAATTCAAACTAAGATGATAATTAACTAGGTAGTCTATGATGTAGTTGTGTATTAATACACTAGTGTTGCTAGATACAATTGTTATCTAGAGGTGCTATAGGGCAGGTTTTTACCTAGGGTTTGTTTCATATCATCTTGTGTGTTGGCGTTACAGTTTCTTTAAGCATGCGGAACCCCAAGCTTAAAGAAACTGTAACGCCAACACAAAAGATGATATGGAACAAACCTTACGTAAAAACCTGCCCTATAGCACCTCTAGATAACAATTGTATCTAGCAACACTAATTAGAAGGCAAAGAATGAAATTGAAATTCGCCACAAAGTAAATACCTTTGATAAGAATATCAATTCCTATTGTAATAAGTAGAAGAAGAACTATCCTCACTTGGAACACACAAGTCTTGTTGAAAACAAGAATAGATTCTATTTTAATCAATCATCAAAGTTGTTTTTTTACAAACTAATAACCTCTTTATATAGAGATTAGGGTTAGGTTAAGAATCAATCTAGACCATAAAATAATTAGGAAAGTAATCCTAAGGCTTAAAACTAACTCGAACTAAAAATAATCCGAAAATAAAAATAATTACAAAACTGCCATTATAATCCAAAAATAGCTAAATTACGAAACTGCCATTATAATCCAAAAATAGCTAAAATTATGAAATTGCCATTATAAGATGCTTCTTTTTAAAACTACGCCGTTTCGTCTCCACAACTCCTGAGTATCATTATCACATTGATCCCTTGCTTGGACATCATGCTTAAATCATCATCTTTTGCTCTAATGGTAGAATATTGCTCTATGATGCCCGCATCAATTTCTAAGTGGGATGAACAAAGATATTGCCAAGGTGGTGGACCTACATCCATATGTAGAGATGGAAGAAATGGTCAACATGGCTATTAAAGTGGAAAAGCAATTGAGAAGTGAAGGGTCATCAAAAGGGTTTTCAAGCTTTAATTCAAAGTGGGGTTCCAATTGGAAGTGGAACAAGTATGACGACAAGAAGAGAGAAAAGAACTTGGAGACCAAAGAGAAAGTTGGAGATGCATCCAAGTTCAAGGATAAGAGTGCCAACCCAACAAGAGGTACTTCTAATCCTAATACTACTAGTACTTCTAGACATAGGGAAATAAAATGTTTTAAATGTCAAGGGTTTGGGCATATTGCTTCCGAATGTCCAAATAGGAAAACTATGTTGATGAGTGGTAATGAAGTAATGTCAGAGTCTGAGTTCGATGAGGAAAGGCCACCAATAAAGTATGATTCTAGTGAGGATGAGGATGTAGAGTATCCCGTGGTTGAAGAGTCCCTAGTTATTAGGAGGGTTTTAAATTTGAAGGTGAAGGAAGAGGGACTAGAACAAAGGGAGAATATTTTTCATACTAGATGTTTTGTGGGTGGTAAAACATGTACTTTAATCATTGATGGGGGTAGTTGTGCTAATGTTGCTAGTACTACTTTGGTTGAGAAGTTGGGACTAGTATGTGAAAAACACCCTAACCCTTATAGGTTACAATGGTTGAATGACAGTAGGGAGATTAAGATAAATAAGAGAGTGAAAGTTGCACTTTCTATTGGAAAGTATAGTGATGATGTTTTGTGTTATGTAGTACCTATGCAAGCGGGGCATATTTTGTTGGGTAGACCATGGCAATCTGATAGGAGGACTATCCATGAAGGTTTTAAGAATAGGTATTCTTTTGAGCACAATGGAAAGAAAGTCACACTTGCACCATTATCTCCAAAAGAGGTGTATCTTGAACAATTGAAACTATCCAAAGTTTCCCATGGGGATTTGGGAAGTGAGGCAAATAAAATAATTGAGTGTAAAGAGGCCAAGAGTGAAAAGAATAAAAATAAAGGCCCAATGGTCAGTGATTGCACTAGTAATAAAGAGGAAAGTGCAAGAGAGAAAAGTGAGAAAAGTGAAAAGAAAAAGAGTTTTTATGGAAAAGAGAGAGATGTAAAAGGATCATGCTTATGCAAGAGAGCACTATTTCTTGTGAGGATTAGGGAATTTTATTTTTTATGAAACTAACCTTAACCCAAATTTGCCTAGTGTTTTTGTTTCTTTCTTGAAGGAAATCCCAGAGGACATGCCCAAAGGATTACAACCAACAAAGGGCATCAAGCAAGTGATATTCGAACCATGTGATTGGGTTTGGGTATATTTAAGGAAGAAAAGGTTTCCCAACATTAGAAAATCGAAGTTGGATGCAAGAGGAGATGAACCGTTTCAAGTTCTTGAAAGAGTCAATGACAACGCATACAAAATCGCCCTTCAGGGTGAGTACAATGAGTCCGCTATTTTCATTGTTTATGATATTTTTCCTTTCGATATGGATTCAGATTCGAGGACGAATCTTTTTGAAGAGGAAGGGAATGATGCGGGCATCATAGTGCCATATTCTACCATTGGAGCAAAAGATGATGATTTAAGCATGATATCCAAGCAAGGGAGGAAGGTGGTATTGATGCTCAGGAGTTGCGGAGACGAAACGATGTAGTTTTAAAAATAAGCATCTTTTATTGGCAATTTCGAAATTTTAGCTATTTTCGGATTATAATGGCAGTTTCGTAATTATTGCTATTTTCGGATTATAATGGCAGTTTTGTAATTATTTCTATTTTCGGATTATTATTTATTTAGGGTTAGTTTTAAGCCTTAGAATTACTTTCCTAATTATTTTATGGTCTAGATTGATTCTTAACCTAACCCTAATCTCTATATAAAGGGGGGTTACTAGCTTGTAAAACAGCTTTGATTATTGATTATTGAGAATCTACTCTTGTTTTCAACAAGACTTGTGTGTTCCAAGAAAGGATAGTTCTTCTTCTACTGGTTGCATTTGGGAATTGATCTTCTTATCAAAGGTATTTACTTTGTGGCGAATTTCAATTTCATTCTTTGCCTTCTAATTAGTGTTGCTAAATACAATTGGTAGAATATTGCTCTATGATGCCCGCATCAGAAATCTTGCCATTGTAGCTTCTCTATCATCTTCAATGTTGGCTCTTATCATAATCATCTCCATCTCTTTGTAACACTCTTCTACGGACCTAGACCCTTGTGTGAGTCTCTGCAACTTTTGATGAAGCTCTCTATAGAAATATGATGGTACAAACCTCTTCCTCATAATTCTCTTCATCTCATCCCAAGTTGAGACCCGATCTTCACTATACCTCCTCCTTGATTGTATAAGTTGCTCCCACCAAACTAGAGCATAGTCGGTGAACTCCACTACGGCTAGTTTAACCTTTTTCTCCTCAGAGTAATTGTGACAATCAAAAATTAACTCTACCTTCTTTTTCCATTCCAAGTATGCCTCGGCATCACTTCTTCCCTTGAATGGTGGAATGTGCATCTTAATCGAACTTAGATTGTCATCCCTTCCTCCTCTTGGCTCCTCTCTCGTAGGTCTTTTTTTTATAGTTTGGACTTCATACTCGTCTTCATCGGAAACAATTACTTCTTGTCTCCTGGGTCGTGTTCCTTCCCTTCTAGTAGTATTGGACATGGTCATGGTCATCTCCCTCATTTGCTCCATCATCTCATCCATCGTAGATTTCAATGTTTCTTCCATCCTAGAAGTCAATCTTTCTTCCATCCTTCTATACTCATCCTCCAAAGATTGCCGTAAGAGCTTTGGATCCGGTGTTGCCACTTGCTCTTCTTCCGAAGTAGAAACTCCCTTTCCGTCTATTTTAGACATTCTTACACACTCCCTTACGTGTTTAACTCAAAAATAGTAAACCTTTGTGTTTCACTCAAATTTGGCTTTTACCATTTATATACTCACCACTCAAGCCTTTTACCACTCAAGTCTTGTTCACCAAGTTGCACTTCAGAACCAATTATCTTAAACAAAAATATAAAACTAAAGCAGCGAATTTCAAAATTAAAACCTAACAATAAAAGCAAGTTCAATTCTAGAGCAAAATTGGCACCAAAAAAAAGGACAAAAGAGTAATGAAACAAATAATAATTACTCTATGAAATTAACACAATGAGAATAGGAAACTAAACAAATTTAGAATAGGAAAGTAAGAAAATAAGAAACAATGATAATAGAAAACAAATTAAATTGAGAATATATAGGAAAGTAAGAAAATAAGAAACTATGAGAATAGGAAACAAATAAATTAGGAAAGTAGGAAATATGGAATAATAAAAATCAGAAATCAATTAGGAATAAGTAACTTTCCTAATATTTAAGCAACCAATCTCAATATTCCAACTTTCAATTCTTTTTTTTTTTATTTTGCTACGATTTTTTTTTTCTTTCCTTTTTTTTTTTTTGTATATATAATCAGATTCCTCTTTTTCCGTTCTTTTTTTTGTACGATTTCTTTTTTACGATTTTTTTTTGGGTACTAAAACACCAAGAACAATGAAGAACACAAAGAACTCAAGAACAAGAGAAAAAAAAATGCAGAAACAACAAGCTAATCAAAGACTCCAAAAAGAAAAACAAAGAACAAGATAAATAGGAATTTATCTTGGCCTTGCTCTGATACCAAATGATGCGGAACCCCAAGCTTAAAGAAACTGTAATCTCAACACACAAGATGATATGGAACAAACCCTAGGTAAAAATCCGCCCTATAGCACCTCTAGATAACAATTGTATCTAGCAACACTAATTAGAAGACAAAGAATGAAATTGAAATTTGCCACAAAGTAAATACCTTTGATAAGAAGATCAATTCCCAAATGCAACCAGTAGAAGAAGAACTATCCTCTCTTGGAACACACAGGTCTTGTTGAAAACAAGAGTAGATTCTCAATAATCAATAATCAAAGTTGTTTTACAAGCTAGTAACCCCCATTTATATAGAGATTAAGGTTAGGTTAAAAATCAATCTAGACCATAAAATAATTAGGAAAGTAATCCTAAAGCTTAAAACTAACCCTAAATAAATAATAATTCGAAAATAGAAATAATTACAAAACTGCCATTATAATCCGAAAATAGCAATAATTACGAAACTGCCATTATAATCCGAAAATAGCTAAATTACGGAATTGCCATTATAATCCAAAAATAGCTAAAATTACGAAATTGCCATTAAAAGATGCTTATTTTTAAAACTACATCGTTTCGTCTCCGCAACTCCTGAGCATCAATACCACCTTCCTCCCTTGCTTGGATATCATGCTTAAATCACCATCTTTTGCTCCAATGGTAGAATATGGCACTATGATGCCTGCATCAATACATGTACATATTATTCTTATCAACCTAGCCAACAACCAAGGATGAAAATATCGGTATCAACGGAAATATTGATGAAAATATCGACAGAATATCGATGGAAATATTGATAAAAAATACAAAAAAAATGATAGAAATTATAAGAAAATATGGAAATTTTTAATGAAACTTCAAGATATACTTATTTATTAAATACTTTATCCATTTAACTATAAAAATTGAAAAAAAATTGAATGGAAATTAGATTTCTCATAATCAAGAGACTTATAGCAATCGTTCACAGTCACAAAAATATTATTATTAAGTAATGAATTATTCATTAATCAGAATAATAATTCAAGTACATAATTACTTAAATATGAGTCAATACCACATAGAATTTTTTGGTGGTTGAAAATTTGTACTCTTCTTCTCATCCTCATTTCCAGCTGTGTATTGAGAGAAATATTGATCAAAATACACATCTCTTTAATAATTTTGCATGTAATTGTTAATATGCCAACCATATGGATCTAATATTGCATGTGATTGCGCTTGCTAATAGTCATGATATGGATATGACGCTGGTTGACTCTATTCATAACTGCTAACCCCTGATGATTGAGTTTGAGAATATATCCATAAGTTACTACTTGATGACATTCCATAACCATCAACTAAATAAGGGTTATATTCACCTCCTATTCTCATTGATCCAAGATTTATAGAATAATATTCCTTTTTTTATTGTGACATTTCCATTGTACCCCTTTATCTATGTGTATATTCTTTTCCTATAGCACCAATTCTTGACTCACATTCTCTGCTTCTATGATCTTCATCTTGTATTGCATGAGTGTAATATTTTTCACCAGTAAATGGACTCAATCTCTATTGAATTGGTGACTCTCTTACATAACCACTTCTAACTTCACCAGAGTATCCATCGATATCATCACTTGAACCAGAGTTACTATCAATGGTTTGAAATTCTGAACATGTACCTTTAGAAGGGGCTGAAGCACTAAGAGTTCTAGTTGGCTATCTCATAAGCTTTTTCAATTGTTTCAATATTGCTTTCAAATTTCAATTCGCCTAATAGTACAACAGTAGTGAAAATATGTCATCAACAAAGAATTATATTTTGAAAAAAAATACTCTAATATTTTATAAAATTCCATAATATTTTTAAAATTTATTAAAAAGTAATTGATATTTCTAAGGAAATTTCCATGGAAATTATGAAAATTTTTACAAGATTATGAAGCAAATGACATGGAAATTTCAGCAGAAATTATCAAAATTTTGCCCTTTTTTTTTGGAACCTTGAAATCCTATCCATACCAACAAAATTTCGGCAAAATTTTGCTGAAATTATTGATTTTTTTGCCAACAACTCCAATTCTCCTTGTGTATAGCTTCCACTATTTCTCTTAGGTGCATGCAATCCTACATATGCATATGTTCACCCATGTTCAAATAACAGGTTAAATCATTCCAACCATTCATACCATCTATTAATTTCTTTTTATCATGTAATAACTTATTCATTCTCATCTTTGCAGTCATTTGCAATCCTACATATGCGTATGTTCATCCATGTTCAAATAACAGGTTAAATCATTCCAACCATTCATACCATCTATTAATTTCTTTTTATCATGTAATAACCTATTCATTCTCATCTTTGCAGTAATTTCAAAGTCATCAAAATTCTTTGCCGCAAAAGCTTCCAAGAATTGAATATTCCACGTCCATCCCTTCCTTTTGATCATCAAGTAACTAATTTTTTTTACTCAGACGATTTGGCTCTGTGAGATATCGATGCGTGCTTTTCCATTTGCCACGTCTGTGATGGATGTTGTATTTTATAAAATTGAAGGCACATGTTACATGCCCACCACACACTTTGATTTTTTATAATACTTCTTTGTGCAATAAATCAGCAAGCAGAAAAAATAACAAAACAATATCATGCTATTTAGTTCATCTTAGGACTACCCTCATCATTAGCGGAAGTCCCGTTAAAAATCTGCAAGCTTCCTATTTTCCTTCTATTCTAGGAACTTCAAAAATCGTACTTTGAATTTTTCGGTCAATACCACTATGTTTTGTTTCTCTTGATTCGGCCTTTGAATGTATTTTCTCAGTAGTCACAATGTTGTCCTCCAAGCCACTATCTTTCACAAAGTTATTTATCAACCCACTTTTGAATGTAGTCTCAGAGAATAAACCATAATTTCCCATGCCTTTTATAATATATCTACGTACATTTATATGTATTATCTTTGTTTATGTGGCAATATAGCTTTCACTAGTAAGACTTCTCTTTCTTCTTGTACTAGCTGGTATAAACTCAAGTACTCACGTGTCTCCAGTAAGTCCTCCATCTTATTATACATGGAGCATTAATTTACTCAAGCATATCTCTTTAAACTCAATGGCCAAAACTAAACCAAATTGGGTCTATATTTAATGGCCTTTAAGAACACGAATTCTCATTCATACGTACACTTTCATGCATAAAGTGAAATACCAATTGCGTGTCTCCCCTACAGGCTTTCTATCAGCACCTTTTTCATTATTCCTCATGTGCCAATAAGATAACAAATAATAGCCATCAACCTTTGTTTAGAAATAGATCCAACTTTTAGTATGGCCTCTTGTACACCTATACATCCATGTACCATGACTAAGCTTGCCAACGGTCAATATATATATTTTTATGATGATTTCAAATTTAAACATAATAGCCATGGTATAATAGCTCCATGCTAATTTAGCCGAACATGTGTCACTTGTGCAAGTATTCGGCTTCAACCCGTCATGCATGCCTGATTTTTATTTCTTGAAAGCCAAAGAACCAAAATGATGGGATTTTTTCAGTTTGCTCGTGCGGTATTAATTTTCTAATTCGTAAAGCATCGCTGATAAATTTCATGAGTGGACTGTATTGACTCTATCATGGCAGCACTTGGAAGAATTTTGGAATCTACACTATGATCTATTTATCTTGTCATATCATTTTTTTATTGGATTGCTTGAATACCAATTAGAATAATGACATACCATCGTTTATTTGAGAACATTTTGCATTCTTAGTGATCGACAGGTATATATTTTAGTGTCTTCAATGCAAGTGACAAAGACTTTATTCTAATTGTCGAGGCTATTGCCACTAGAAAGCCTATGGTGTTTGGCTTGCTCTTTCTCGGTTCCAACATGGACTTCTAGACATGTATTCTCGACTGAATGATCTTCCCAGTTTGTTTATCTGATATATTCGGCCTGCCTGATGTGTCTGTCATCATGTTACATCTCTTCCAAAGGCATGGATCTCAATCTTAATATTACTGATTATTTTCTAGAATTCACTTTCCTTTTTCTGCTTCTTATATTGCAAACACAGTTTAACTGCATCCAGCCAATTTTTTGAAGATGAAAGGTTCAACCTGCATTCAACCACCTCGACTATATTTTATATTTAGTGGACTAGCGATCTTTTGATCTGCTGACTTTCAATTCAATATACTTGTTATTTACTTCAAATAGGTCCATGGTGTTCATTTAATTATGGTCGTGATTCGGCCTAAAATTTCAAATCATCTAAGTCTGTCAAATTTATTTTAGGTTTGTTACGGATTTTGGCCTCAGGCCTAGTTCTATGATTCAATTTTAAAAGCAGTCTAAATTTGCTAGCTAAAAATATGGTAAATAGGCTGAGTTCCTTGCAACCCCTCCCCCCATGCACCATGTTCTCCGACATCCATCTGACATCTTGCAACACATCTGAATATCCTTCAAGGTTGTAATTTTAGCTGGATGACCTTCTCTTTCTATCATGACAGCTTGGTCAAGTTCAGATCAAAATGACAAAGACAAAATGACGACCATGTTGACCATCACCTTTTTTATGGTTCCAAATTTGATTTGATGAATTGTCGACCGAAAAAACAACCATGTCATTTTTCACCAGATTGTTGCCTAGGTTTTGGTCTTTCAAGCACGAGATGACTTTGGAATTTTGTTTTATGATCCATCTCTTTGTAGGTTTTTTAGCTTCTAAACTGTCAGCTCTCAATAAGATAAAACATTTCTTTGTTGTGACTACCACTAACTTCTTTAAGTCCTCTGGTCTTCATTCCATGTTGTAAAGATGTGACTCTAACACATTCTGAACATTACCATCCTTTCTTTCTGGATGAGCTGCTTCTGGCCATTATTTAGGGGGTATTCTTTTGAGGCTTTGATTTCTTTGCCAATTTCTTGGCCTCGACATGCTAGCGCTGCATCCATCTCTTATGATAATTGTAAGCTACTGATTAGATTTATATTCTACACGATAACACTTCTGTAATAGGTGGCCTAAAAGTCTTTAGGTTTTTTATTTTTTACCAAACCAATCTTGTCCGGCGGTCTTTTGAAAAGTGACATGAATTTTTAGCTCATCTTGCTCCATTTGACATTCACCTTTCAATCCCCACGTCTGTCCTACATCTTTGGATCTAAGCTCTAGAATAATGATTTTAGTTTTGACTTTTCAGTGATGGCTTGGAAATGTTCAGCTATTGACTCCTTATAGGAACCCTGTCTTCATGTCTGTATTGTGTACTAAGCAGCTTAGTGAGTGATTTGGCCTTTTAGGTTGAATACTCCCCTAACTTGACATCCCTCTTCATACTCACCCGTTTGATGTCAATTGCAGAACCATCTTGACCTCAAAGTCTTGTCAAGTCTAAGATGTTGCCATGTTTGCTTCGGTTGATGGAAAAGGATTACTATCCACTTCCATTATATCCTTCTAATTTTTGAGAAACTTTAGTATCCCTTTCTCGATCAATGCATGGATAGCACTTATGAAATCCATGCAATTGACAGTATGATGCATCCAAGTGCCATGCCATTTGTAGTATGACTTCTCATTCATCTCTTCTGCTGTTGGCAAGATATTGCCATCGGGTAATTTAATTACCTTGTTGGCCAGCAGGTGGTCAAAAATTTGGTTAGCCTTGGAGATGTCAAAGCTAGAGATCTTCTACAGCTTTGACTGAATCTTTTTTCATGTCCAAGGCTAGTTGAGGAGCTTTCTAGTTCTTTGTCATTGTAGCCAAAGCATTGCAAACATACGGATGGGTGGGTACTACCATTGTCGTATTCATGTCAGTTGCTTTCTCTCCACTTCTTTAATTATCAATATCAACCAAGTAAACTTTAGCATTAGGGTCTTTGTAGTATGACCCATTGGACGAGTTTTTCCTATGATACTCCTTTTTCATGATGTTTTCATACCGACTAACTCGAGAGACCAACTCAAACAAGTCATGGAACTCGGTCCCCTCAAACTTCTTATGTAGCTTGTAGCTTAGTCCGCCTTATGCCAACTTTATGATCTCCTTCTCTGATATGTCGAGGTGACATATGATCCTTGTCTCTTTGAAATATGCAATAAACATTTGTACTGATTCTACTTCTATATGATAAAGACATGATAAGTCAACCATGGAGATCTCTGGCTCAATCCTACAAAATTGCTGATGGAACTTTGCTCCAAGTCATGCAGGCTGTGGATTGAGTTTGGCTGCAAGTTATATACCATGGAAAAGCCGAAATCAATGAATTTGCAAATAATCCCAGCTTTAGAAAATTATTGGTTGTTGCTTCTCCGCATTAGATAGTGAAGCAACCTATTTGCTTCACAATGGATTGGTTTTTTTTGTTTTTTTAGAAAATAGTGTGAAATCAAAACCTGAATCCCTTAAGAAAATTTTGATCTAGTTGATAGCATCGGGGTAGGGCCTCCTATAAGATGGGTATCCAATTCTTCTGAATGCAGGATCTATCATCTCTTAGATGATGGTTACGACAGCCTCTCTGTCTATGCCTTTGGCCATTGTTCATCCAGTTGCGTCCACTCTTTCATGCCAAGCAGTGGCAATTAGCCTGATATGCGGGAGCTTCATAGTATCCATTTTTAAAGTTTTGTTCGAAGTGCTTCGGATGTCCCCTACCATGAATCTAATTCCCAGCTGGAAAATTGACGTATAGCTAGACGTCTACTCTCCCTCCATGTATGTTGGATATAACCAGGAAAGCTTGCATCATCTTCTCTTCACGACCATCTCTTACATTCTAGACTTAGTTGTCAGTATTCCCCCAACATAAATTTGGTTCTTAGTTGATGGGAGAATGTAAGTTTGGACTTGTCATTCTAGCATGACAATCCTTACTTCATTTGCACTAGACCTAGCCTGAAAGGTCGGTGCCTCAATTCTTGGCATGTTGCCATTGGGTACAGCTTGAAAAGCCTACACCTATTGCTCCTCATTGTTGTTAGTCAGCCTTGCACCATTTGGCTCAACTTAAGTCATTTACATATGTCGGCGCAGCAATTCCATAATGCCTTGTAACATTTGTTACTGGATCTCCTGGAATGTCTCCATCTTCGTGTGATTCTTTTTAAGCTATTGGGATAGTTCATGGATCAACTCCTAGTTGGACATCTTCGTCCCGTATGGTGTCTTGTTGTTCTCCACTTCATGACCATCTTCATGCAACATGTTTTAGCTACTATTGTTGCCATGGGTATCGTGTTCTTTTGTCTTTGAGCGAGTTTGCACCACCATGTCCTCGGTTCAAATTGTAGTCCCATTGAGCATGCCAAAAATATATATTGGAAAAAATCTCAACTATGTCGTGTTCTAGTTTGTGAGCATGCCATTTCAAACCTATAACAGTTCAAAGAATAGTAAATATGCACCAATTGAATCAAGCTGCTCAGACGGTAGTATTAGTTATGGAGAAAAATATAATTCAAAGGTTATAATGAGAATTAACTAAGAACACTTAACTAGCTAAAGTAAATTCTAACAAGAATTAACTAAGTAGCCTATATTGTAATTGTTTGCTGATCGACATATCAATTTAAGGTTGGTGGAGCTTCTATTTATAAGTGAGGACCTTCCAAGGATGCTTGTTTCACTTCTAATATGGGACTGATGCAATTCCAATTTCAATGCCACCTATTTTTTTACTTGAAAATCCAATGCATTCTCCTTTCCGAGCAATGTGGGACAATTGCATTTTACCCACCTCCAAAATAAAATTTCAATAAATTAAAATATTAATTTAGAAAAGTACAAATTATAGTCCAAACATTGCCCCATTGCTTTGTAATTTTGTTGTACTAAATAAAATTGAAAAGTAATATTATGTCAGCTCATTGGTTCTTGTTTCGAAGTCCTTTTCACCAACCTCACCACATGCAAACTACTTGTATAAACCCATATGTGTAAACTAGCTTCTCTCGCCTTGTAATTCCATCATTACCACTAATATGGGCCATTAAAGTGGAAAAAAAGATTTGGATTTCATTTTCAAAGTGGAATCTCTCAAACAATGCCAACCATGCAAGTATATAAATAATATGCCTGCCCACAATTTGGATTCCACCGATTTCTTTATCTAAATAACCCATTGTTTCCTAAACATAACCATAAATATATAAAGAAACTGATTGGTGTTGTTCTCCAACTTTTACAATAATCTTTATCACAGCCTTGAATCTATTAACCTTTTGTATTCACCAGCCAGCGGAGACCACAAAAATGATTTCCTTTCCAAAATTGAAACCAACTGAGATACTCTAATCAAATAAATAAAATCTTCTTAATCGAAAAATTTTATTTTCCATTTGATTTTCATTCTTAGCAAGCCAAAAATAATATATGCTTCCGATTTGATTCCACATTCCTTATGAACCTTAACCGCCTTTACTGTTAAATCAAAACATATATGCCCTCCAGCTTCAAACGGCCACAACGCTAGTAGTGTAAGTAAACTTGTTCTACTGCTTCATCATCTCTCTTGGCATAAGTTTCTTTTCTTCATCCTTGCCCAAGTGTTATTGACAAAATGTTTTCCTTGTAGTGAATTCCAAGTCAGTTGGGCTTCTACTTTGCCACACCCATCCATTGGTAAGTGGCCATGCATGTTTAAGCACCACCATTTCCCCATTCTTGCTATATTCATAAATATGTTTTTGCAAATTTGATGCATGACACAAAAATTGTAAAAAGGCATGATAATGGAAATCATATTGGCATGATGGCATGGAAAAACATTACACCCCATCTGCTAATGTCCTCTTTAATGTGCTAATGTACAATACATTATTTCCTTGAATAAATGTGTCCCATATTTATTTTTCAATTCCTTGTTAACTCATTCCTTTATTTTCTCCATTACTATAACCATATACCCATAGTTGACAGATGAATGATGAAATATGGTTCTAATAAGTGTTATTTAATTTTTCATCGTTTTGTATTCATAACATTTTAAAAATCTTGTCTTTTTTATTATTTATAAAATATAACCAACGAAAGTTTTTTTAATATTTTCATTTTGAAATCTATTTATAACATTTTTAAGTGAATACGTCTGTATCAGTAATTAGTATCTTTAAGAAAATTTTTGGTAAAAATATCTTCTAACCCACAAAAAGAAGTTTTATTTAGAGTTTAGCTAAGAAAGAAAGCATAGAGCTTGAGCAAAAAAGGTCATGGTAGAAGAGAGATTGATCCTACATCAAAATTTAAAAGTGGGAACAGAAAAAGGATTCACAACTGCGAAATAGTCGATTTCCTTAAACTCAATTATAGAGTCAACAATAGAAGTGTTTTAGCTTGTCTGTATGGGTATAGTAATGGTGATTTGGGCATTGAGCGTTCTTCTAGCATGGATGTTCATGATAAGGACATTACATTGCCAAGTGGACCAGTGACGCATTCTCGAGCTAAGAAGATCAAAGAGGGAATGCTTGGACTTGTGAAAATAATTATGGATGAAGATCGATTCAAGTTTCCAAATGATTTGAACACTTTTCCGAGGCCTAATGATGATTTAAAGCATGTTGTCCAAGCAAGGGATGAAAGTCGTAATGATGCTCGAGAGTTGCAGAGACGAAACGGCGTCATTTTAAAAATAAACAACTTAGAATGACAATTTTGTAATTTTAGCTATTTTCGGATGATAATGGCAATTTCGTAATTTAGCTATTTTCGGATGATAATGGCAGTTTCGTAATTTAGATATTTTTGGATTATAATGGCAGTTTTGTAATTTTTGCTATTTTCGTTTTTAAGGTTAGTTTTCAACCTTAGGATTACTTTCTTAATATTTAATGGTTTAGATTGATTCTTGATCTAACCCTAGTTCTTATATAAAGGGGGATCAATTCTTTTGTAAGAGAGATTTGAATTTTTAATCAATTAAGAGAATTAATTTTCTTATTGCTCCCTGCAGTGTTCTTGCAAGGTGAGGAATCAATTTCTTCTTCTTGTTGCTTAAGGAGTTGAATTATCTTATCAAAGTAGAAATACTTTGTGGCAATTATTCTTCTCTTTCCCTAGCCTTCTAATCCACATTTTTAGATACAAGTTATGTAAGGGTTTGGTAGGGCGGGTTATTGTTTCCAATTACTGTTCAATATTTCTTGTATGTTTGGGGTTTCAGATTCTTTAATCTTGGGGTTCCGCATCAATTGGAGAAAATAACTCTATAATTGATTGATCGATGATTTTGGAAGTAAGTTCATAGTTGAGTACTTTCTAATGAGCCTGAAGTGGAATCGTACATGAGGTATGCCTAATATGGGAACATAATTTGTATTTTATATTTAAAATTGGTAATGTTTTTAATTTGCATATCTTATTAATATGGGTATGTAATTTGTGTTTTATAGCTCATTTGGAAGCTTTAAAGTTGAACATAAAAATAAAGGGAAAAAAACAAAATGGTTTCAACATGAATATAGCCATACATATATGTACTGGTTACATGATAATGTATGATATTTTCATATCATTGTATAATGTGATGTTTGATATTTTAAGTAATAAAATGTATGTTTTTGTTAATAATCAGATGAATATCATGCGAAGTGATCCAAATCATAAAGTTTCAGAATCATTAAAGTGGATAGCACTAGGTCTGCAGTGGATAGTAATTAATTATGAAAGATATGAAATTGAAAGGGTTCGCTCCATTAATTTGGAAAAGGACAGTCAATGCATCACACAAAGTTGTAGTGTTAAAGTAGTTGCTTAAATTATGCATTATGCCAGTGCAAAGGACAATAATCCTATGTTAGCTTAAATGACCTACAATGGGGTAGTAAAATAGATTTGGGATGTCAACCACAATTTTTTCCAATATTCAAGTGTGATTGGTTTAACAATAGTGTCATAAAAACTGATGACTTAGGATTTACATGTGTCAATTTTAATAAAATTGAACACAAATAAGACCCATTCATTATGGCTTCCCAAGCATGACAAATGTTTTATGCTAAAGCTCAAATTGATTTTGGTTGGTAGGTTGTTTTAAGTGCACCAAAAAATATTGTATCTCAAGATCATGAACTGTCAGGTGAAGATCAAGATGTCCTTGGAGATACTGCGATGATTTTTACCTCTTTTGTTTCTTATATGCCTACTGTGGATTAAAATATTCACAATGATGAAGATAGTGAGGAAGTTTAGACTCATAACAAAGGGATTTGTATAATTAGATTTGCAATTAATATTTTTGTGCTATGTATAATTATTTGTAAATTCTTTGAATCCAAAAACAAATATACATATTGCTTCTGTAAGGTTTTCTTGAACACCAAGATATTATACTAACTTAGCTTCTATGTGTCTTTTATAAGGACTATTTCTCTTTGCAATTTGCCAAAGAATATCTATGTTGCATGGACAGAGGCATCGCCTCTTGATGACATGTATGCTTAAAAGCTTCACAAAGTAGCAGCATCCTTGCATAAAATCATCTCTAATTGGCAACATGCATGCAAGGAAGTGTCACCACGTGGCATTATGCATGCAACAAACAATCGCCACATAGTGACACAAATGGATTAAGGCATTGCCGCTTGGCAAAGTGCATATGCTAAGGCATCATAAATGACGATGCCTATACCTAAAACATCCCAAATTTATGACACATCAGTTTAAAAGCGTCGCATATTGTGACGTTTCTAGCTATAGCGTTGCCATTTTGCAATGCTTTTACATTGAAGTGTCACAAATTTCCGATGCTTTAAATATGTGTCATCCCTTTCCTTTTATTTTCACTTTCCGCTTTATCTTCTTTTCACCTTTTCAGTCCCCATGATTTTAATTTTTTTAGTGCATTTCCTCCATATCTTCAAAAACCACCGCAAATCGAACTACAAATCACCAGCGATGAGAAGGAAGCAAGATTGAAGAACTCTAAGTGATGCGGAGCCCCAAGATTAAAGAATCTGAAACCCCAAACATACAAGAAATATTGAACAGTAATTGGAAACAAGAACCCGCCCTACCAAACCCTTAGATAACTTGTATCTAAAAACGTGGATTAGAAGGCTATGGAAAGAGAAGAATAATCGCCACAAAGTATTTCTACTTTGATAAGATAATTCAACTCCTAATGCAACAAGAAGAAGAAATTGATTCCTCACCTTGCAAGAACACTCTTGGGAGCAATAGGAAAATTAATTCTCTCAATTGATTAAAAACTCAAATCTCCCTTACAAAAGAATTGATCCCACTAAAGAATAATCCGAAAATAGCTAAATTACGAAACTGCCATTATAATCCGAAAATAGCTAAAATTACGAAATTGCCATTCTAAGTTGTTTATTTTTAAAATGACGCCGTTTCGTCTCCGCAACTCTCGAGCATCATTACGACTTTCATCCCTTGGTTGGACAACATGCTTAAATCATCATTAGGCCTCGAAAAAGTGTTCAAATCATTTGGAAACTTGAATTGATATTCATCCATAATTCTTTTCACAAGTACAAGCATTCCCTCTTTGATCTTCTTAACTCGAGAACGCATCACTGGTTTACTAGGTAAGATGATGTCATCATCTTTTGTTTCAATGCTAGAATATGACTCTATGATACCCGCATCATTCCCTTCCTTTTCAAAAAGATTCGTCCTCCAATCTGAATCCTTATCGAAAGCAAAAATATCATAAACATTGAAAATAGCGGACTCATTGTACTCCCCCTGAAAGCCAATTTTGTATGCGTTGTCATTGACTCTTACAAGCACTTGAAATGGTTTATCTCCTCTAGTATCGAACTTTGATTTCCTAAGGTTAGGAAACCTTTTCTTCCTTAAATATACCCAATCCCAATTTCCTGGTTTGAATATCCTCCACGTGTCATCACATAAAACTTTTCCAAAGGGACTCAAAAATTCCTCATCGTTATCATATTTAATAGTTCTAGGCACGCCATGCAATTTTGATTTCACATAAAAGTCCTGCAATAAAGAGATAAAAACACTAGGTAAATTGGGGTTAAGGTTAGTTTCACAAAGCAAAACTTCACTAATAATATTGCTTTCTTGCCTAAGAATGCACTATTGACTTCTCTTTTTTTTGCATTAAAACTCTTTTTCTTTTCACTCATCTCACTTTTTTCTATTGCACTTTTCTCTTTATTTTTCTTATTAGTGCAATCACTCACCATTGGGCCTTTATTTATATTATTTTCATTTTTGTCTCTTTACACTCAATTTTTTTATTTGTCTCACTTCCCAAATCCCCATATGAACTTTTGGATAATTTCAATTGTTCAAGATACACCTCCATTGGAGATAAAGGTGCAAGTGTGACTTTCTTTTCATTATGCTCATGTCTCCAAGCTCTTGGTTCCTCCCTCCTTAGAGATGCGGTAAAAAAGACTTTACTTACCTTATCATTTTACTTATCCATCTTCTTGTTCAACCTCCGAAATTCTCCTTTGAAGGCTTTGTAAAAAAGCTTCATGTCCGATGTCATCTCTTTTTCGAGCTTTTCCTCATAATGAGTTTCTTTTCCTTTTCTTCTTGACATCTTAGTTTCTACAAGACAAGATAAGTAAAACGAAAATCTTTACTTCTCTCCCTCACGTGTTTCACTCTTTTTAATGGTAACTACGCTTGTGTTTCACACAATTTTGGCTTTTACACTCAATGTGCTCACCACTCAAGCCTTTTACCACTCACAATCTCTAGAATCAAGTTGCACTTTAGAGTTGAATACAACAAATCAAAGCAAGAAAAACAATTATCACAATCTCAAAACCAAACCAAAGAAAGAAAGTAGATCAAAAGAAAAGCAAAAAAAAATTAAGAATTAGAGTAATGGAAAGCAAATATTACCCTAAGCAAAAAAGAAAAAGAAAATAAAACAAAATTCGGTTTTTTTTTTTTAGGGATGCCTTGCGGACAGACCTGCCCAGGTGTGACCCAATGTGCAACCCCAGGCACCTGTAGTGCGATTAGGGTTTCTTTTTTTTTTTTTGGTTTTTTTTTTGGTTTTTTTTTTTTTTTACTTGTTCTCTTCTTTGAATAAAAAAAACCCCAAATCAACAAGATAAAAAAAGACGCACAGATCAAACACAACTTTTTTTTTCCTTTTGGGAGTCAAAGTATTATGAACGAAGAACACAATGAAATTGAAAACAAAGATAGATAGGTACTTATCTCAACCAATGCTCTGATACCAATTGATGCGGAACCCCAAGATTAAAGAATCCGAAACCCCAAACATACAATACCAATTGGAAACAAGAACCCGCCCTACCAAACCCTTAGATAACTTGTATCTAAAACCGTGGATTAGAAGGCTAGGGAAAGAGAAGAATAATCGCCACAAAGTATTTCTACTTTGATAAGATAATTCAACTCCTAATGCAACAAGAAGAAGAAATTGATTCCTCACCTTGCAAGAACACTCCTGGGAGCAATAGGAAAATTAATTCTCTCAATTGATTAAAAACTCAAATCTCCCTTACAAAAGAATTGATCCCCCTTAATATAAAGACTAGGGTTAGATAAAGAATCAACCTAAACCATTAAATATTAAGAAAGTAATCCTAAAGTTGAAAACTAACCCTAAAAATGAAAATAGCAAAAATTACAAAACTGCCAATATAATCCGAAAATAGCTAAATTACGAAATTGCCATTATAATCCGAAAAAAGCTAAAATTACGAAATTGCCATTCTAAGTTGTTTATTTTTAAAATGACGCCGTTTCATCTCTGCAACTCTCGAGCATCATTACGACTTTCATCCCTTGCTTGGACAACATGCTTAAATCATCATTAGGCCTCGGAAAAGTGTTCAAATCATTTGGAAACTTGAATTGATATTCATCCATAATTCTTTTCACAAGTCCAAGCATTCTCTCTTTGATCTTCTTAACTCGAGAACGCATCATTGGTTTACTAGGTAAGATGATGTCATCATCTTTTGTTTCAATGCTAGAATATGACTCTATGATGCCCGCATCACTAAGTGTCGGGTATGTGTATTTTGAAAATTGTTTTTAAAAAAATTGTGTGTGTCTTTTATGAGTTTGGTCGTTTAAAAAATTTTGATGTTTGGGCTTGTCGGTGTGTAGATTTTGATCTTGGAATCTATAGCTATGCCAATTTTCTCATGCTTGGGTTTTGTGGGTATGGCATTTTGATGTTTCTATGGTTTGTGAGTGTGCCAATTTTGATGTTTCTATGGTTTGTGGGTGTGCCTATTTTGATACTTGGGGTTTTTGGTTTTCTGATTTTGCTGCTTGGGTTTTGTAGGTATGCTGACTTTGATGTTCCATGGTTTGTAGGTGTGTCAATTTTGAACATTGATGCATGTGTTTAGGTCTTTGTAGGTGTGCTGATTTTGAACATTTTTACATTGATGCATGTGTTTTGAACAATGTTTGTTAAATTTGTAGATTTTGAAAAAGATATTTAACATTTGCTCGGACTAACGTGGGTTTCATCGGGTTTTTGGTGTTTTACGTGCTTCGATTGTTGTGAGTCTTACTTTATTTTCCGAGCTTCTCATCCCCATTTACTCGTGCTTTGGGTTATCTTCTAATTTTGGTAAGAGCAAAAAACTATTTATTTTGGTTGCTCGTTTGGTTACATATTGTTCATATATATATATATATTTAAATTAAAGGCAACACTTTTGTCATATTTAAACATAAAGGACATTAATTAAAAAAAATTATTCAGGATACTTCGATGATATTTTAAAATTTAAATAATAGGCAATGCTTTTTAAATCGACCATTTCTATTGGCATGACTCTATACATTTAAATGCTGAATATGTGTGCTAGATGTGTGATGAATTGCTTTATTTTATAATATCAAAATAGGTTGTGCAATTTAAGGAAATTTTCTTAGAAACAAATGGGACTCTACCCAAATTTTTGTATCATTTGTTTGTGATCATTTATTTCTTAATTTTGTTATTACTAAATAATATTTAAAAATTTCATTCTGATTTATAGACCCATGTGATAAGCAATCTTCCTAATTTGATGAGGGGTCCTCGTCAAATGATGAGGTTGGACTGCCTATTACTGTTCCCAAATGGTCACGCTGATGATACACCATGATGGAATCTTTGAGAAAAGATGTAGACCGGAAAAATATGGATCTTAAGTACAGTGAGGTTGGCCTACTATGAACCAAGCAGTAGTGAAAATGTCTAATTTGGAGGGTTCCATAGCCCGAAACATGTTTCCAATTATAATAAGCAATTGGAGAGTTATTCCAATCGGGTGCAAAGATAGCATGTGGGCTGTAAATAAATGTTATTCCAAGTTTTTATTTTCTTCTTATATACATTTTATTTTCATTTACATATTCACATTTAATTAAATATATTTTCTTACCGTTAAATTTTGTAATTAATCATGTGAAGTGCTATTCAAAGAAAGATGACTCTTTTCGATCAATAACTTTTAAAGACTGTAGGGATAAGTGGCAAAGGTTTAAGCATTCTTTATATAAGAAGCATGCGCAGCCGTACTTGAAGACACCTAAACTGTATTGTCATCCACCTACCAAGTGCTCCTTCATTACTCAAAATATGTAGGATGAATTTGTACAACAATGGCTTAATGAAACATTTGTGGATAAAAGTAAGAAGCCAAAAAAAAGAATAAAGGAAAATAAATATCCCCATCGAATTGGTGCTTTTGGTTATGCCGGTTTGAAAAATATTGATCTAAACCATTAAATATTAAGAAAGTAATCCTAAGGTTGAAAACTAACCCTAAAAACGAAAATAGCAAAAATTACAAAACTGCCATTATAATCCTAAAATAGCTAAATTACGAAACTGCCATTATCATCCGAAAATAGCTAAAATTACGAAATTGCCATTCTAAGTTGTTTATTTTTAAAATGATGCAGTTTCGTCTTTGCAACTCTCGAGCATCATTATGACTTTCATCCCTTGCTTGGACAACATGCTTAAATCATCATTAGGCCTCGGAAAAGTGTTCAAATCATTTGGAAACTTTAATCGATCTTCATCCATAATTCTTTTCACAAGTCCAAGCATTCCCTCTTTGATCTTCTTAGCTCGAGAACGCGTGACTGGTCCACTTGGCAATGTAACGTCTTTATCACGAACATCCATGCTAGAAGAGCGCTCAATGCCCACATCACCCATCGAATTGGTGCTTTTGGTTATGCCGGTTTGAAAAAAATTTGGTATGTACTTCTTACCTTAAAAGTTTTTGAATTGATTATACATTTTTTTCCCACTTCATATATATCTTATATTTGTTGTGCTAATTTTTTTTTTGTAAGTCTACCAATCAAAAAGCAAAGGTCGTATGCAAAATATTGTGAGTTTTTACCTATATATATGTATATAAACTTTCTAACTATTATATTACATATATATATAAACTTTCTTATATATGTATAATATATATGACTTGCAAAATTTGTAGAATACCTTAAAGAATAAGGCACAAGAATTGAGGCTTTGCCCCCTAATGATAAGCTTACACAAGCAATAGGGATCGATGAGTATGGAGGTCAAGTTTAGGGGAAAGGCAAAGGCTACACAACAACAAATTATTTCCATACACCTCGACATACTAGTTCACAAACAAAGATGATTCATGAGATCATGAATAAGGTCAATCAATTGCAGTAATTTTGTAGTTGGTTTTATGAACATCATTCAAAAGACTAAATACTAGGATAAGCTTCGTGAGTTAGAAGTTACATGCGGTATACATTCTGATACTCTCCCTCCAATACATTCTTCAGTTGGAGAGGCTTCTCATGCTTATTCTCTCACTTGGCTAACACATGACTATGTCAGCGCACAAAATGAGGCCTATGTTACCAATCTAGGGACCCCACCCACTCAAGTACCATTAGTTGCTCCACTTATTGATCCTTCATCTTTGATACATCCATTAAAGGTATTAGAAGAATCAATTTTAAAATTTATAAAATTTCTTTTATAATTTTAATATTATAATAATATAACATGCATGTTTGAAATTCAAGGCATTGAATGTGATCTTGCCAAAGGAATGGTGGATAGTATAGTGGCACATGGTACTTTGATGCAATTAGCCAACATATATATATGTCATGGTATTATGTCAGGACAATACAATGCTAGAGTCAGAGTTGATAAAGTGCTTGATCCATTTGTTTGATATCATAAATGTAGGCCAAGCTGAAAAGGCATTTGCCATCTGGTCTAAACATCTTGTTATTGTTCATTTGAAAGGAGATGTATGTTAATTTATGCATATTCTTTTTTGCGGATTATAAATATATATATATATTTAAGTGTAAGTAATAATTTTTTGTTTATAAATATATGTATATGAAAATACTTGTCGATGTTAATTTGTAGGAAGTAATAAAGAAAGCAGTTGCTAAAGGTAATGAATCAGTTACATTCGATTCAAAACCTACCTTTTTGACCCGCTTGTTACCTACATGCGTTAATGCGGATGATGATGCATTTTCATGAAGATGAGTCTTCATTGATAGTTACAAAGACAATCTGCGAGGTGTTAAAGTGCTTCGACGACGATGATGAGGGAGCTTGTTAGACGGTTCCATTATTGGAAGGAATTTTGGAGTATGCACAAGATTTGGAAATTTCCAAGAAAGACATAAGATATTTTGGCTACATGCAAGAAATTTTGGCTGATTGCATGATGCTATACATAAGGTAAGTACTCCAATTTAGTTTTGTTTTTCTAAGTTATGTAAATATTATAACATATATTAGTGCTTCTATATATTTTGACAATATATATAGGCACTTGTACATAAGCTTGATTGGCACAAAAAATGAAAGTAAATTGTGTTTTGTTCATCCAAGTAACATTGCCAACATTAAAAGAGAAAATCCCAATGAGAGGACATTTTGACATTTAATGCGAGTATGGGCGAATTGAAAGAAATCTCAACTTTGATTGCTTCCATATTGGTCCAGGAAAGTTTATATCCTAATTTAATTATATTATATTATAATTATGCAGTACATTATTTTAGTTATCTTAAATAAATAACTAAATAAAAATTCTTCTAAAAGGACATTGAATGTTAGATGTTTTTGACCTATATTTAGCAGTATCTTGGATATTTGATTCGCTGGGTCGCCAAACAAAACCTGGTGATTATATAAAGCTGATCAATCGGTAAGATATTTGATTTAAACTTATTTTAAATACATACAAATGTTGTATATATCTACTATATATTTACTGTGCATGGCTTGCTTAAAATTTTGGAAGGATAGAGAAAAAAAAGCTGCAGTGGCATCTTGTAGCAATACCAACATACTATATTGATTTTTTTTCATTAACTATATATACTAGGTAACCAATTAATAATATATTAATCTTTTATTTTTTTCAAATATAAACTCCTTTGCAGCTTAATAGTTTTGAATGTGGATACTATGTCAGGATGATAATGAAGGACCTCATCAGGAGAAATGCAAATTCAAGTCAATTAGGTCAAATCGTAATTACTAATTAACATTAATTTTAATATTCCGTATTATATTTTAGTGTACTTTTCTTATAGGTTTATTAAATATAAACTATTTTTATGAATTTACTTTAAATTGTTTCATATGTACACTATAAATGAGTTAATTGGACACAAGATGATTTCAACCAACTTAGGAAAAAATGGGTTGAAAATATGCTTTCGTTTATGAAATAATATAATTGTCATATGTATTAATTTTTCATGCATATATTATGTTGATATTTAATTATTTGTATCATTTAATTGATATATGTATATTTTATTAATTATAAATATTGTAAATCTATATGTGAATTTTTTGAAGAAATATTAATTTTTTAACAAAATAATATTAATTTTAAAATTAATTAAAACATGGATGATAATTAGTAGCGCAGAGCTATTAAAGTGACAAAAATTTCAAAGAAACAATGCTTCGAAAATTAAAAAGAAACATGCCAACATAAGGCATCGCTGGTTTTGACAATTAGCAACTCTTTATAGATAAAGCATCGCTACTCTTGAGAAAGGTTTAACAAAACTCATCAAAAAATTTAATAAAAGGTGACGTTTTTGAATCCAAGGCGTCGCCAATTTTGTATGGTTTGATATTAAGCATCACAAGAACTAGCAAAAGGGCAACGCTTGTAGAATGCAAGTGTTGCTCTTGTTTGGGGGATCTTAAACAATGTGCCACAAAAAGTCGCAAAGGGTGACACTTTTAATATAAAGCATCACAAAAGGTAGAAATGGTTAGAACGCACATGTTGCTTTATTTTGGCAGGTTTTAAACAATTCACCACAAAACTAAAATGGGTGACTCTTTTGGACTAAAAGCATTACCCTTTTCGACGGATTTTTATAGTATTTGTCACTAAAAGACATAAAGGCAATGCTTTGTAACCAAAAGGGTTGCCTTTATTTGCTGCATTTTTTTCCGTCATAAAAAGTTTGAAAGTGTTGTTGTTTTAATAATTTATTTATCTTTTTCCTCAATTGGACGACGCTTTGGTGATGCATTTAGGGACAATTTTCAAGCATCATTGTTTGTTAAATATGACGATGTTTCTTTTACGAACTCTTTTTAACAATATGCAATTAAGATACGCGTGTTGAAATATCACTCTATGTGTGTTGGAACTTTTTATAGCATTACTTTCAAGGTATTTATGCCTAGTGAAAGTTTAAAAAAATAACCTAAATGATGAATTATTAATAAATAATTTATAATTAAATAATAAATTTTTTATCACATTTACAATAGAAAAAACTGGAACAAAAATGCCACACAAATTTATTAAAAAGAAAAGAAAAGAAAAGAAAAAGTTGAAAGGGACCTGACAATCTCTAATCCGAATAAACGCAATGTCCAAATCCTCTGACCATCCAACAATAACACAGAATCGCACTTACCCAGAAGTAAAAACTGCACCCTTCGAAAAAACATCCACAAAAACAGCAAAACCAACGACAACAAGCTAGAAGTCGATAACCCAACCACATTCAAAAATAGTGACTGAACCCATGAACCCGACCATGAAAATCCATCACATTTTAAATTAATTTCAAGCCACAAGTTAAAAATGTTATAAATGCAATATATTGTTACAAACTCAATAGACATATTCCTTTGGAGAAAAAAAAAAAAAACAACACTCAAGAGACATCTATATCATTGCTATAGTTAACATTTATTTTCAATTAAGAGCTTGTTTAATTATAGAAATATTTTACAAAAAAGTAGAGACTAGATAGATATTAAGGGAATCAAAGAAAGATATAGATACATAAATATATATAGATATAGCTATATAATATAAGGATAAGTATATATACATGCTATTATAAGATATTATTGACAATTTTAGAATGTGATATGTCACTCATAGTCTATTATCAATGACAAATCAAAGATAATGTGCCACTAATAACTACTATTAGGAAAGATCTAAATTTTAAAATTGTCACATATATTTTATAATATATGTATATATATAACACCCACAATAGGCAAAAGCGTTTCCAAAATGCACAATACGTGATGCTTTTATGCATGAAGCTTTTCCTATTGTTTGTCTTTATAATAAATATTTTAGTTTATAATTATATATATAATAATTTTACTTCTATGTACATATATACTTTAAAAAATAAGCTAAAAGATCAATAATTTTAGTTTTTTAAAAGATTGGACGCCGATTATGTGGTTACTCTTCACTATCATGTCCATCATATATGGCCTATAATCGTTCAATTCATTTTGGAGTTCATCTCGTGTGGCTCTGTTTGGGTCTTAACTATGATACCACTTAGAGACTTGTGATTCCACCTTAAAAGTTTAAATCAGAAAGTAACTCGATCCTCTTATATCTTTTCGGATCTCTAAATTTCATGAATATGGAACTTTGTTTGCACATCAACGGGGAATAACTCAAGTATCTTATAATTTTAAAGATCTCCAAATTTAACCAATATAGAACTTTGTTTGCACATCTCTAATATTGAAAATGAGAGATTTAAACTTAGACTTTTGATTGGAAAGTAGATTGATTGGACAATTTGGACCTTTTAGTGGAAATTGTGGTTTTACCACTAGATTAAGAGGTTATATAAAGAATGTAAATGTGATATGAAAAACCTTTTAAATTAATTTAGAGCCACAAGTTGAAAATGTTACAAACCTTATATATCATTGATATAGTTAACACTTATTTTCAATTAAATAGCTCTTGGTTTAAGTAGAATAATATTTTAGAAAAAGGAAAAAAGAGACAGAAGCGTAAAGACAAGAGAAGCAAAGATAAATATATAGTCAGGCTACAATCAGGTATACTTAATATTTGTTATGTTCAAGTATGAAATTTAAATGCTAAAATTAAGTGATAAATAAAAAATAAATGGATACATATGTTATCAAAAGTTTTTAAGAATCTAAATCATTTATCTCTTTATTTATGATTTAATCTTAGCCTTTAGATTCTAACCTGAACATAACAAATATCAAGTATACCTGATAATAGTCTAACTGGATAAATATATATATAGATATAATAAAATAATTATATTAGATCATTAATTTATAGAAAAAATTATATGTAATAATTATAGCAAATAATTTTTGTAAAATTATTAATTTTTTTATCAAAATTAAAAAAATTTAATCTAATAGAATAATTTTAATTTTTTATTTATATTTTTACTTTTATTTATTATTTTAGTGATTTAATAACTTTTAATGGTAACTATATTTTTTTAATTTCTATTTGCTGTCTCTTTCAAAATATCATAAAAATAAAAAACATTATTTTTTTAATATATATAAATATACGATGAAGAGTAAGAAAAAGAGATTAAAAATTATTTTTGAAAAATAAAATTGATTGGGGAATGCTTTAGAGTCGCCCAAACCAACAACTGGTAACACTTTTATGGAAAGCGTTAGCCAAACTCACAATAGGCGACGTTTTCTTCCTAAAACCATTGCCAATTGGTTGTTTTATAGTATAATAATTTTACTTATTTATATAATAATTTTACTCAAAGATGAATTATTAATTTTATTTTTTTTTAAATAAAAGTTTGAACATCAATTATGAGGTTGCTTTTCAACATCACCGTCTATCATATAGGCGCTACCACCATTGGGTTCACTTTTGTAACACTCCGTTTCGAGAAAATATTAAAAATTTCTAAATTTGACCAAGTTTGACCAGTTTGACTGCAAGTGGGCCTGTGATTGACTTTTGTTTGGTTATGTTTTGGGGCTTAAATGTGGTACCATTGCGTAGAGCTCGTCGATACGAGTTTGTAGACTAGTAGTACGCTTAAATAGGAGCTAAAACCAGAAAGTTGTGGTCATATTAGTGTGAGGGGCATTTTAGTAATTTTGTAAAAATTTAGTTAAAAGCTGAGAAACTACAAAACTGCCCCCACCCCTTATCTCGCACACCAGCCATCCCCCCCCCNCCCCCCCCCCGGCTCTCTCTTGCGCAGCAGCCCCCTTCCTCCGTGCAACAAGCATTTTCCGGCCAGATCGGGCCGAGACTCACCTGCAATGTGGAGCCGGCAACCTCAGCTTCCCAACTGGACCGGTGGAAGCTCGTGGGTTGGCTTGGTTTGCCCAAAAACTCAAAAAAATCCGATAAGTAGCACCTTCTCTAATCGCCGGTTTCCCGTGAGAATCCGGCGGTGGGTCACCTTATTTCCACCTATTTTGGACCCTAGAAACCCGATTCTGGCATCAATTTGATGAAATTCTCATTGGTTGGGCTGGAATCAAGAGGGCCATTTTGGCCGTGGTTTCAGATAAAATTTCCGGCCACCGCCGGTGACCATTGGACAAATTGAATTGTCCAATGTGTTGCACTTTTCTCAAGCTTTGTTTTGATATATAGATTGCATATTATTGTTGAGTATATTGAATTTTGCTTAGATTGAGCTAAATATAGATTATCTGTGAAAAATTGAGTGTTATTGTGTGATATTCATGGCCATTTTTGAAGAAATTATATTGCTATTGACTGTTAGAGATTATCTAAATTTGATTTCTGCATATTTAGAGAAATTACGGTTTGTGGGTTCGAATTTGTTCAGGTATTCAATTTATCAGTGAGTTCATTTATTTTCTAAATCATTTTGGGAATATATGCTATATTTGATTGAATTTCTATTAAATTGTTTGGATTGAATTTTCCTTGGGCATTTAAATTTTAATTATTAAATATCTTATATGATGATTTAAATATTTGCACAAGTTTGATTTTATGCATATTTGTGATTTTGATGGATTTCATATTTATTTGGAATAAATATGAAATTTGTGTTTTAATTGGTTGTTAGGAGAATTTTGAAAATGTTCGGATGGTTTTACAATTTTGTGAAAATTGGTGATTTTAAAGAAATTGTGGCTTTTGTGGAAATTAAAAAAAAATGTTTGGGGCAATTTTCTCATAGTTGAAAATTTTGAATGATTTGGTAAAATTTTCCAAAATAAAATATTTTGAAAAGTTGTTGAATTTATTACGATTTTAAAATAAAAAGGATTTGAGAAAATTTATGATATCCGGTAATGGACGATTTCAGAGATGATTTTGAGGAGTACTGACAGGACCCGCACTACCCAAGTCCTGCCTGCAGGACTTAATCACCCTGATTAAGTCCCTAAGCAGTCAACAACACAATAATTAATAAATCCACAACCCAAACTCTTAAATGCCAGAAATTTTAATAGAAATTTCGGCAGAGTTTTGTCTATAATTACAACATTTCCCAAATTATTTACATGTACCTGCACGCCAGACAATATTTCACAACAATCCAGTAATTTCTTAGAATTACACCCATATACATAAACTCCATGACATATATATTAAAATTTGATTACACAAAAATATCTCTAGCATATTACAGTTTACTACTCAACTAACATATAAATTCGCACAATCTAACTATGCCACTACTACCTCTAACTCGCTCCTCCTGCACTAATTAGCAACAGTAGCACGGCTAATAATCCAAGAACTACCTGAAACATAATTAAGAATTTTTTTTTGGTGGGGTGAGTATTTGCATACTCAGTGAGTAGAAACTAAATAAGAAAATAATATTTTCTTCCATATATAACGTATATAAAAATTGGTTTGTTCATGCAATCTCCTTGGAAAATAGTTCGTCTTTCAAATTTCCAAAATATTCATATATTTATATATACATATACATTTAACATAATTAATATATTTGTTTATGTTAAACGCCTTGAAATATAAAATAGCACACACAATCAATGCAACCAAATATATGAGGGACGTTCAGTGAAAAGCCACAGAACATATATATACGAACACATCATATATATACCGGGCGGGTAAGCTAACCATTAAATTCCCAGTGAAAAGCCACAGACATATATGTGAACAAATCATCATATACTGAGCGGGTAATAACCATTTCTGTGAAAATCATTGTCCCTTCATATATTCACACATATATGCAATTCATAATCTCAGCTTGGCAGCATAACCCATCGCACAAGCATAAATAATATGGCGGCATAAACCATCGCCCAATCACTTGGAGGCATAAACCATCGCACAAGTATAATTAATCTGGCGGTATAAACCCTCGCCCAATCACTTGGCGGCATAATCATCGCCCAAGTAGTCACCAACCTTGTTACACCCTACTCGGCGGCATACTCATCGCCCAAGTAGTCACCACATAGGTGCCATGCATTTATGAATTCACACAAAATAATCACATTCATAAATACTTTTAAACACATGTATAAATATGTATGTATTTATTCCAATGGAAATAACAAGTAATATATATATATATCAATCTATAAATATATATACTTGTAAAGATTATTTAATCGCAAAATATATTTCTTAATAATATAATCTTTGAATATATTTCCAAAACCATAAAATATATGTATATATTCATGCATTTACATATATATAAATATATATATATATGTGTTCACACTCACAGATACGCCGTGTTGACGTCTATCCACGGTTGGTCGATCCTTGTCGTTCGACGGGAGTAGTTCCTTCCTCTAGTAATACAATAACATAATATTACCAAATACTTCATTATCGTAATGTAAAATAAAACTCCATTTTTATTATCTATTTTCACAATTATGCAACTTTTCCCCTAATAATATAGGTTTATTAATTATATTTTTACCCAATTGATTTTTTTGAGGTTAACACCTAAATTTTTATTCTTAATTTTCATCACAATTAATTTTCCAACTTAATTTATATCATTAACCACTTAAATCTTCCAATTAAAATTACTATCTCTCAACCAAATACAAAATCAACCTTCACAATTCCACTATATTTCTTAATTATAATTTATTACATTAATTAAAATCACAATTCCTAATCTATCATCATAATTTCATCAAAACACATTCCAAACACTCACAAATTTCCCTAAATTTTCATTCTTCAACTCTATACTACAATGCTTATCATTATACCGTGTAATTAAGCATAAGAAACATGATTTACCTTCAATTGGAGCCAAAATTTCACACTTTCTCCAGAAATCCAAAAATTTTCTTTGTATCCTTTTTGTCAAATCTTTAACCTAGCTCACTAATCTTTAATTCTAACACTTGGGTTTTGTAAAGGAGTGAAAAAGGTAGCTTTTGGTACAAATATTCCGGCGAGAGGTGGCCGGAATCTCTGAAAATCCGGTGAGAAGGAAATTCGGCTAAATGTCCAAAAACTCAAGCTTAAGGTGGTTTTCGGTTAAAACAAACCTTACCAAAGTGTTTAAAAGGCCCTAAAACCTATGGATGACCTATTTGTTTGCTAAATTTGGAAGAGATTTGAAGAGATTGAAATTTTTCTCAAAAAAAGCTTGGTCGGCACCGAAAATGGAGGAGAAACCAGTTGCTGCGCGTGAGGAAGAAGGCTGGAGACTAAATTCAGATTCTTGCCCAAAATTCCAATTTTGCCCTTTCCATCTCTTCACATAATCATATAACTACAAGGGCAAAACGGTCATTTTATTTTTATTTTTTTATTTTATTTTCTTTTATCATTTTTAATTTTACTTTCCTTTTATTTTTATTTTTTTCTACTTATACTAATTTTTAAACATACAAACTCACAACTTTTACTTCTAAATTTATTTATATTCCTTTTAGATTAATTTTAAAACTACTTAAATAATTATCTTACTAATAATTATTTTTCTTATACTATCATTAGGGTAATTAAATATATTATTAAACATAATTAACTCTAATTACCTTGCTAATCCTTAATTAGATTTTAGGATGTTACAAGTACCACACAGTATCGAGATGTTGTTTGAGATATTTTGTGATTATGTGCTATTGTGTTATTATGCCATCCTCTGCTGCGGACACGTGTCGAGAAAGAGAGATGATGAAGGTCCTACCATGATGTATTTGGGACATCGGTACGTCCTGATGAGTTATACCCCTTCCCCCACCTGTGGCGCCATCAGGACGCTGATGGGCACATGGCACACTATTATGATATTATATTACTATTATTATATTATGCCATCCTTTGCTGTGGACACGTGTCGGGAGAGAGATGATTAGGATCCTGCCATGACGGATTTGGGACGTCGGTTCATTTTGATGAGTTATTCCCCCTCCCTCCGCATGTGACGCCATCAGGACGCTGAGGGTCACACGGCACGATACTAGAGTGCGGTACTAGTTTTGATACATGGTATTTGATTTCACGGGTTGTGGGCCATCTACTTGACATATTATGGTACCAGTTGTGATATATGATCATTGATTTATGGTTCTAGATGGATTTTTGAATTTATGAGTTCTAGCCTACCTATTTGATCTTTACGGGCTGGCCTTTTACTCGATATTTTTTGAAAATATATTTGATAAAATGAATTTAAATGTCTTTTGGAATTTCTTTTAAAGTCCTCATGGTTGATGCGAGATTTTAAGTGATATTGTTAAATTATGTTTTCTTCCTCAAATCGTGTTATAATTATTTAATGATTTTGGGAATAAAGCTAAAGGTTTTGTAAAAAAAAACTATTTCAAATCGAGAATTTGTCAATGAGTGACGTGAGGTATTGACGAATGATTTTTGTTTGGCAATAAAATTATTTAATGTTTTATTTTAATGAAGTTTTCATGAATTATTAGTTCTTGTGATATAGAAGTTGGATGAATGATGCTTTTAAAGCCTGTAGGGTATTCTTGTTGATGAATGCTTATGGTAGAAAGTTTGAGGGTGATGTTGAGATGTGGTCATGGCTTAAGTAGGCTGATGCTTAAAATATCATTAAATAGCAGTTAAGAACTACAAGTAGCTTGATCCCTATTAAAAAGGGTATGTAGGCAGCTCAGTTTTCATACTAAGTCCAGCTACGGATTATATAGATGATGTATTTAGTTGGATGTTAAATTGTTGTTGGGATGTGGTACTGTATGGAATTGTGTGCTGGTAGATTGAATTATGTATAGGAATGTGTTTGCTTGTAGGATTTGCAATTATATGTATTTGGGAATGTTGCAAAAACAGACGAGATGCTACCGAAATTTATTTAAAAGTGGCTTGGTAGAGATAATGAACTGCTTATTGGCTTAATAGAAATATTAAGTCACGCAGGCAGGATCTAGGCAAATTGGATCCTGTCAACTTTCAAGTTCATCTCGTCTATACATAGTGTAATAATTTTACTTATATATATATAATAATTTTACTCGAAGATGAATTATTAATTTTATTTTTTTAATTTAAAGTTTGAACGTGAATTATGAGGTTACTTTTTAACATCACGGTCTATCATATAAGTGCCACAACCATTTGATTCACTTTGAAGTTCATCTCGTTTGTACATATAACTTAATTTGGGTCTTAGCTATGATACATACCACTTGTAGAAATTTGAGATTCCATTTTAAAAGGTTATACAAATAGGAGAGTAACCTAAACCTTTTATATAATTGTTAGAATCTCCAAATTTAACTAATGTATAACTTTGTTTGCACATCTATATCATTGTAAATGAAAGATTTAAACTTAGGCTTTTTGCTTGAAAAATATTAGACTGGTTAAAATTGTCATTTTACCACTAGATTAAGAGGTTATATATAGAACATAAATGTGATAAGAAAAACCTTCCAAATTAATTTAAAGCCACATGTTAAAAATGTTATAGACCCATACTACTTGTGCTTACAAACTCACGAGACATTATAAAAAATATTTTATAGTTAATACAATATTTTGTTTAAGTAGAAAAATATTTTATAAAAAAAATAAAGAGAGAAAAAGGCAGAGAGACCAGATAGATGTTGAGACAAGCAACCCAAGCTTTATACCCCAAAGGTCATATTATTTTAACTAATATATCTATTAAAGGGCATATGATATAATATAATATAATTTAAAGGTTAACAATATTTAATGCCTCTCAGGAATAGTATTTCATAGTTTAATATTTTCTTTCAAAGCTACGAAAATTCTCAAATTGCTCACTAAATTATTAGTTCCCTATAAGATTACTTCAATTGTGTATTTTTGACATAAATTTGTTGAAATGTACCACGTAAATCTAAGATAAATCACTCTATAGTTTTACTTTAATCAATGTTATTATCTGATTATGTAAATGATGAATTTGTTGGAATAAAATCACTACTAATATGTTGTCTCCTAATGCGCTAGCATGCCACTTCAAACCTATAATAGTCCAAAGAAAAAAAATGTGTGCCAATTAAATCAAACTACTCAAAACAATTATATAAATTATTGAGAACAAAATAATTAGAAAGTTACAAATGCTTTTCAGATCAAAGGACTTTTAAATAAAAATTTCAACTAAGAACACTTGACTACTCAAAGTAAATTCTAACGAGAATAAACTAAGTAGTCTATGTTATAGTTGTGTGTTGATTTTGGGATCTTTTTCAATGTTTAAGAAGCTTGAATTTATAAGTAAGGAATTTCTCAAGATACTTGTTGTTCTTCAGATGTGGGACCAATGACAATTTCAATTTCTATGGTACTCATTTATACTTGACAAAATTCAAAGCTTTTTTCATTTCTAAACAATGTGAGACAATTGCTATTTTCCAAAATCAAGCTTAAATAAATATTAATTTTCTCAAAAAAATTACTATATGGTCCAAACATTGCCCCCTTGCTTTATGATTTTGTTTAACATAAATATAATTGCAAAGCAATATTTGATCAGTTTGCATCTCTCTAGTACTTGAGCCAATTCAGCCATTCCATATAATATCCATGCCTGATTTTCTTCTCCCAGAATATAATATTATGTTCCTTTTAATTTATAAGCTAGCCAAAACCTATATACAAATAAAACCATTATTTCTTTATATCCCATGCACATACCAAGCAAATGATTGGAGCCACTATTATTTCCTTTCCAAAATTAAAGCCAAAAAAGGGAAAATCTCTAAAACAAATCAAGAAAGTCTACTCAATCAAAGATTGTATCTCCCATTATACCACTTTTCATTCTTTCCAAATCATTAACAAAGCTTCCAATTTGATTTCATATTTCTGATCAACCCTAGCCAATCAAATCATTCTCCAAACCCTATAATTTGACCAAAATATATACAAATTATTCCCTGCCTGCAAGCCGTCACCAACTCTCTTGTCTTCCTCCTCTGGTGTCTTTGATAGCATTTAGTTCCTCTTCCAATAAAGCTTAAGATTTGAACCCCATGGAATCATATATATTTTTTACTATGGCTAAGGAATTAACTCTATAATCCATGCCATCTGTTTACATGGCAAAAGCTACTATTTGATACATGTCCTTTTTATTTGTAGCAGCCATTTAACTTGGCAAAATTTCCATTGCAAAAACTTCAAGTCCGTTGATTCAACTTCTCTCCCCACCATCAGGTAAACAACTAAAGGTTCATTTTATCAATATATGGTTATGCCTCCACTGCCACGTTTCTCTGTTTTTTTTTTATTTCTTTTCTTTTCAACAACTTCAAATTATCCCATGCAAATGACCATCGGTTCCCATACAGAATCAATCTCGAAGCCAACACAAAGCAGCAAAAGTGTGTCCTGATTGGCGGAGACTCATCCCGATTTCAATGGCAGAGGCTCATCCCAACGATTGGTGGCGCAGTTGATTCCGTAACAGGCCAAACTGAGTTCGGAGGGTCTGCCCATTTACCTTGACTTCCCAAGGTAATCTCTAAGGGTGCCAGTGCTAGAGTTCCCGATGAAGTAGTATTGTTTCTAATGAAAAATTGGAGAAAGAGCAAAAACATGTGGAGTAATCAGCGAAGACGCAGGCACTGTCGTGGGAATTGGCAATGGCGCTGGAGGAAAAACAAACACCGATGGAATCGGCGAGGAAGACGCAGTTGACTTTGGAGAAGAAATGTTGGATGTGTAAGGGAGACAAACTACAGGCATGAGTGCAGATGGCTGGACTTGGACGCAAGCTGGACAGCAAGTTGGACGCGGACGTGGACTGGACTCGAACTCAGGCTGGACTTGGACGTGCGGGTTGTATGATACGTGGCCATCCTTCTAGCACCATTTTTTTATTTTTTATTTTTTTGTGTAGGTAACCAAGAGTTTTATTCACCCAATCGAGGATTTTGCTGATGGTACATCCTTGGAGTTTGGCCTGCTCTTGCTCAACTCCACTATGGGTCTCTAAATGTATTTGGCATGTCTTTGTATGCGTCCCTAGACATATTTCATCATTTCCGACGACGTGGATTGTCCTGGTGACGTATTTTTCGATGCTGAATATTTTTTGGATTTTCTTTGCCTACTTTGGCTTTTTACATCGTGGTCACAACTCAACAGCATCCAGCCGATTTTGAAAATAGTGAATTCAACTTTATATCGGATCACCTTGACACGGCAATCCTTTGACGGTTAGTAGACAAGCTGTCGTTCGACTTGTTTACTTTCCTTTATATTTATATATTACATCGGTTTGATCATATTGGTTGTGGATTTTGGCCTTTAGCCGAGTACTTTGACACGACCTTAAAAGCAGCTTGAATTGGCTAGCTAAAATTGCAATAAATGGTCGTGTAGATTTTTGGCCTTTTTATTTTTATTTATTTATTTTTATTTTTGTTGATGATACATTTGCAGGGCATTGCCCCCCAGTATCATATCCTCCAGCATCTGATCTAACATCTTACACTGCATCCGAATTTTTTTTACATCATGACTTTCGTTGGACGACATTCCTAATTTGTCATGCCCACTTAAACTGGGATCCAAATGACAAAGGCAAGATGACGACTGTGTTGACCATCACCTTATTCATTGTTCCAAATTTGATCGTCAATGACTTAACGGCTGAAGAAATAACCATGTATTCTTCCACTGGATTATTGTTGATATCATTCAAGCACGACTGAAGTTTTGCACTTTGCCTTCTGATCCATTTCGTTATGGGTTTCTTCATTCATGGAGCTCTAGATAAGATGCTGATAGGCATAAAATGTTAATGTTTTTATGCCATTTTTTATATTGAATTTTAGATAGTTAATAATTAATTGTTAATGAAAAGTACTTAATTACTATATTATCTATTTTCAGTAAAAGAAAGACTAAAACTGGAATTATTGTATTTATGCACAACTTTTACTGAGAAAATCATATCTGGAGCTACAATTTGAGGTTTTGTGCGATTCTAGTTGAAAATGATTCTTGATTTACTAGGCTTCAATGCTGTAAAGTTTCATTGTAATTGGTTTGGCCAATTAGTACCAGTTTGATTTACAAAATCAATATTTCCAACAGCTGCGGCAGATTTACACTATCTCGGGGAAATTGGAATTTGAGTGTTTTTCTGATGTCCAATTTGTGTAAACAAGATATTCATGGAAAGCTAAGACATATACCTGACTTTTCCAACTAGATTTAAGGAATTCGGAGTACATATGGTCAACCAAAATGTACTTGGAATATGTTGACGGACACTGGCGATATAAAAGGAAAGTATCTTTGCTTACTAGGATGATATTGATGATTGGACTGCCATGTCATCACAGTCCAGCTATGTGTATGAATTTTTCCACATGGAAGGTTAGATTATTCTAATTATATTAATTGGAATAATATTTAGAATAACGGAAATTCTAGTTAAATACAAATTTGATTCCTAAGGAGATAATGAATGTTTCCTTAAATCCTAGTGTGAACATGAGACACAAAATACACTTGTACCTTTGAGGTGGTCGGCCATAGTAGGGAATTTATAGGAGTTTGAGTTATCAATATATTATCTTCTATATTCTCTAGGTTTAGAGGGACTCTGTGGTTAAACCTCAGAATACCATGCAACACTGAGAGACAAAAGACATTCACACACAATTCATCACAGCCCACACGGCTGCAACCATCACAGCCGCACCCCTCTCTCTTTTCTTCTCCCCATTCTCACAACAACAACTGTTTTTCTTATCTTTTATGTTCAGTTCTTAAGAGTTTTTACATAGAAAAGTTGTGATACACAAAGCAAAGTTCAAGGGAGAATTCAGCCAACTGCCTTGGAGGAGTCAACCTTGTGACTTTGATCATAGTTTTGAGAAGCTAAGAGGAGAAGATTGAAGAACAAATTCCAACAGCCATTAACTTTGGATTTGATCTCTTTACTCTTAATCTCTTTGTTATTTATTCTATGTTGTCTTTTAATTATTTGATGGATAATTCTAAGATCATGTGTAGCTAGTTTTCTATGAGGATTATGATGTAACACTATTATGACTATTTAGTGTTTAATGCATATTTGAATTTGATTCATGTTTAAGGTTAATATTTCCTTGTATTTCTTAATGCTTCCATGAAAAGGTGGATTGATTTAGTATTTATATTGGCTTAGGAATAAGGGATATAAGGGATGGGCAATGAAATACATGTTTATATGATATTGCATGCCTTAGTGACAACTTTGACAAGAACATACTGGGTTTGAATGTCTTAGGGCTTAAATTTCGGTATTTAGATTATGGATAATTAAATACCTTGTGCTTGCTAGATTAGAATGCATTAAGGAATCAACTTCTAGTCACTTATGGTCAAAGGGGGGTTAACCTATGAATCTAAAATGCATTAGGGCTAAATAGGAGTAATAGTGGTGAAGTCATAATCCTTATTTTCTTAAAACCTTTTGAATATTTACTTGCTCCCTTCTTTAACAAACTCTCTTTACTTTTGTTAAGTTTAATTTACAATTGATTTAAATTTACTACTAGAGACATTATTCCACGTGGGATCAATATTAGTTTTCTTTTTAAAAGGAATCCATTTTATTACTTGTTGATTCGTTCACTTGTGAGTTAATCTAAATTATACCACAACAGATGCTGACTTTCTTGGATAGAGTTGCAATCTCACATTTTCCATCCAGGTAGTCGAGATATGACTCCAACTCATTTGGCATGATACCATCCTCGTGCTCATTCGGTCAAGTTGTTATCCAACTTTCAGTATGTTGGCGCTGCGTCCACCTATTATGGGTTTTGGTAAGCAGATGATAGGATTTATATTCAGCACGATACCAATGATCTACCCTCCATAGCAGGTGGCTTAAAAGTCTTCGACTTCTTGATCTTCTGCCAAACCAATCTTGTCCGGTGGTTTCTGGAAATAGTGACTTGGAGCTTTGTCTCACCTTCCCCCCATGGTGTCGATTGCTCAGCTTCGCTGATCCATCCTGCAACTTTGGTCCCAGACGTTGGAAAACCAAATTTTGGCTGTGACTTTCCAGTGGTGGCTTTGACATGTTGGGTTTCTTATTCTTTGCCGGATGCCTCATTCCTTCTTCCTCAACCTTATGATTACACAGGGTACAAAGCACCTTAGAAAGCCATTTGGCCTCATCTGCTGAATACTCCCTTCTAAGTTTGACATCTCTCTTCGAAACTCTTCCAGATGACGTTTGTCACAAGTCCACCCTAACTTTGGATTTTGTAAAGTCTAAAATATTGGTCGAAACCATGTTTGCTTCAGCCGATGGGAAATGATTACTATCTACTTCCATTATCTCTTTCCCATTCTTTGAGAACTTTATTATCCCTTTCTTAATCAATGTATGGATAGTGTTCCTGAAGACTACGCAATTGATAGTTTGATGCGACCACATACCATGTCATTTTTAGTATGGTTTCTTCTTCATCTCTTTAGCTGTAGGTAAAATATGGTTGTCAGACAGTTTAATAACCTTGTCGGCCAGCAGTCCACCCTATGCTAATTTGACAAACTCCATTTTTCAGTATGTCCAAGTGACATTTGATCCTCGCCTTTTTCAATCGAGTTATAAATAACTACACTGACTCTCCATCCATCTGTCGCAGGCGTGAGAAGTTAGCCAGGGATATCTCTAGCTTAATCCTGTAGAACTGCCCGTAGAACTTCTGCTCCACTTCTTGCCAGCTATGAATTGAGTTTGGCTGCAAATTGAAGTACCATATGAAAGATGGACATATCAAAGAATTAGCAAATTGTCGCAGGTTCTCCGCATTGGATGGTGAAGCAGCCTATGTGTTCAATGATAGACTGTCTCTATTCGCCAGAAAAGAAAGTGAAGTCAGGAAACCTGAATCCCCTAGGAAATTCAATTTGATCGACATCATCGAGGTAAGGCCTCCTATAAAATGGCCGTCCAGTTCTTCTGAATGCAGGGCCCATCATTTTTTCGATGATGGTCTCGACGGCCTCCTGATCTATGCCTTGGTCATGGTTCATCTAGTTTGGTCCATTCCTCCACGTTGGGGCGTGGAAGTCTGCTTGATAGGCGTGAGCATCACAGTGTATGTTCCTGTTGTTCTGTCTAAAGTACTCCGCATGCCCCAGGCCATGAATCTGGTTTTGAGCTGGCAGGTTACCATACGGCTGGACATCTACTCTCCCTCCATGTACGTTGGTTATAGCCTGAAAAGCTTGCATCATCTGTTCTTCCCGACCATCCCTCACGTTCTGGCCTTGGTTACCAGCATGCCCTCTGGCTTCAACATTGTTCCTAGCTGGTGGGAGAATGTAAGGTTGGACTCGCCGTTCAAGCATAACCCCCTTACATCATTTCCATTGAACCAGGCTTGAAAGGCCGGTGCCTCGATCCTTGGCGTGTTGCCATTGGGTATGGCTTGAAAGGTCTGCACTTGTTGTTCCTTCTGGCCGTTAGTCGGCCTTGCACCATTTGACGTAGCTTGGGTAATCTGCACCTGCTGGGGCAACAATTCCATGATTCCTTGCAACATTTGATGTTGGGTCTCCTAGAATGTCTCTATCTTCTAGGACAACTCACAGATCGAATCCTAAGTAGGCACCTCTGTCGTGTCTGGAGCCTTGTAAGCTTCCTTTTCATTTCCATCTTCATTCAACACGTTTCAACAGCTAATGTCACTGTGGGTGTCAGATTCTTGATTCTTTGAACGAGTCTGCACCATATTCTTAGTTGAAAAATTACGTGGGCGTGCCAAAAGATAGGTTGGAATAAAATCACAACTAATTTGTTGTCTCCTAGTACACTAGCGTGCCACTTCAAACCTATAACAATCCAAGGATAATAAAATGTAAGCCACTTAAATCAAACTACTCAAAACGATTATATTAATTATTGAGAACAAAATAATTAGAAAGTTACAAATGCCTTTCAGATCAAAGGACTTTTAAATAAAATTTTCAGCTAAGAACACTTGACTACTTGAAGTAAATTTAAACGAGAATAAACTAAGTAGTCTATGTTGTAGTTATGTGTTGATTTTGGGATCTTTTTCAATGTTGAAGGAGCTTGAATTTATAAGTGAGGAATTTCACAAGATGCTTGTTGCTCTTTTGATGTTGGACCAATGCCAATTTCAATTTCTATCGCACTCATTTATACTTGACAAAATTCAAAGCTTTAATCATTTCTAAACAATGTAGGACAATTTTTATTTTCCAAAATCAAGTTTAAATAAATATTAATTTTCTCAAAAAAAATTAAGATATGGTTCAAACAAAATTTTAACAAATTTATTATGCAAAAATTTAAGAGACAATGCATTGTTTTTGTAGTTTGAGGAACAAAATGCAAAATATTAGATTATTCGAAGCTACAAAAGTACCATTGACCCCCTATTCTCTTATTACTAGTGACTTAAATCAAGTGCATAACAAAGTAATCCTAACCCAAAAACATAAAATTATTTAAAAATAATAATAATGATGATGGTGATACCAAGTTAATCCATATAAAAAGCCTTAATATTCGATTTAGGGTGCCAAAAACGATGCACAAAGTGTGTCACAAATAGTGAACAACAACGTCGCACATTGTGCGTCGTCTATAGCTTCTAATGATGCACATTGTGCATCGTCATTGTTCACTATTTGCGATGCACTTTGTGCATCATTAGTGACCATCAACGACTCACATTGTGCGTCGTGAATTCTATCAATGATGAAACAAAATGTGCGTCGTCTATACCCCTTAACTACGTCGTCTATACCCCTTAGTGACCAACGGCGTCTATACACTTTACACGATGCACATTGTGCGTCGTGAATTCTATCAACGATGATGCACAATGTGCATCGTCTGTACCCTTTATGATGTTGTACAATTAGTTATTTCAGTTCAAATGACGCTGTTTTGCTTGAGTTAATAGGGTTTTCTATTCCTTTTCTTCTTCATTCTTCTCAAGCCTGAAAACATTCCACGATAGCACGAAAGTGTTTCCTCTTGGACCGAAGCCAATTTCTCCGCTATTTGTCTAAAAAAAAAGCTAAAATTGTGTTATTTTGCTATATGTAAGTGATTCTTTGAGTTTTAGTTCCATTAGAAGCTTTTTTATGGTTGATTTTAAGTTTTATAGTTTCAGAATTTATGCATATTTGGAATATTTTTGTGGTGATTTTCCGATGCATATTTGGATTGTTTTTGTAGTGGTTTTGATTGATAAAAGTTTGGATAATTTTTTTTGTATGTTTGTTCGTGTTAAACATACACGACGGTTTGAGTCTAAAGCCTTCCAAACGATGGTTTTTGTTCATCGTGGGAAAGGTAATATTTTGTCGCATGAATTTTTTTTTCCTGTGGATTGTCAACTAGGTTTTATTTGGTTTACTAGAAATTGTTGGAAAGGAACTCTTTTGGTAGTTTTGGTTGAAGCTCATTGTTGCAAATTTTAATTGGTTATGGTTGAATTTAACTAGGAGGAGCTCAGTAATTGGTTATGGTGGAATTTATCAAGAGTTTTAGGTGCTCGGTAACCATAGGAGTAATGGAATATGATGATTTTGAATCGTTGTTTATCTAGCCATTTGGGGACCTTTTGCTCTCACATTCTACTTGAGTTTAATGTTTTCTAATTTGTTTTTCTACTCTTTACAAATCTGAGTAATGAAACAAAAATCTAGTGATTCTTTGTTTATTTTGTTCTTTGCACTTTTTCTAACATGAAAATACAGGCAATAAAATGCAAACGAAAATCTAAAATATCTAGTCTTGTTTTCTCATTATTTGGATTTTCTGTAACTTTTGATTTTCTAGTTACCTTAGCCTATTATAATTGTTTTTCTATTTATATTGAATATTTGGATTACATTATTCATAATTGAAGTCATTTTCTTCTTTATGAATGTTAACAAATGTTAAAATATAAAAGTCTATTTTAGGTTGTATTGTAAATTTAGATTTTTTTAATGGTTTTGAACTAGTATTATATCCAAATATGTTTTGGGGTTATAGATCAATTGATATATTTGATTTATGCTTTCTTTTTGTGTAGTTATGTTATTTTAGATGTTCTTATGGGGCTGTTGTGATTGTATTACAAAGTGATTTTAGAATTTTTAATCACTATACTTTAATTTAAAAACCATAGTTTTGTTTGTTTTGGTAAATAGAGTGATATCTTATTGAATAAATATATGTTTGCTGTTTATTTAATTGTGGGTTTCGCTTAATATAGTGGTTTAGTATTTTGGTTTCTTTTCAACCTGAGAGTACACTTTTGAAACCGAAATTTGTTAAAATTGATTGTTAAGGAACAGCTAAAAAGTAAAAACATCTTTCATTTGCATTCACAAATTAAAAAAATTGAAACTTTTAGTCCTTGTTTACAATTTTTTTTTTCTTTTGTTTTTCTTTGGTTGTATGTATGTGTGTTAAATGCATGATTATTTTCACACATGCAATTCTCTTCTATGTTGTCGCTGCCAGTTTGGTTTATGTTTATGATACAAGTAAAAGATATGGTCAATATGCAAAGAGCATGTAATGCCTTTTCCATATTTATGAAAATTGGGTTACTTATTTGGTTTGTCATGATATTGTCGGTTCAGTGTTGACATGTGGTATATGTCTTTAGTAATTGTATGAGATCATTGTCTGGCGCAATTCACTCCCGTTTGGAAAGAATCATTTTTTAATCGTAGTTACCTTTTTTTTTTCTTCTCCTTTTTTTATGTGGTTGCAGTAGTGGCTTTCAGTTAGTGCCAGTGAATATATTTTCCATACATTCATACTTATTATGTAGTTGTAGAATAAATGGAATAGATTAAATACTAGTCAACTGCATTTGTTGCTTTGTAGATTAGTTTTACCTACATGATTTCTTCATATTGCAGCACATAAACTCTCACAAGCAGACTACAGCTCATTAGTTTGTTTAGATATTGAACAATGCACAATATGTGCATGGTGATTATTTAATAAAGGCTGCTAGTTGGTTTAATCATTGTAATCTTTCAACTTTGTAGTGTTTAGGTAGGCAATTTTGGCATGTCACTGGCTATTGTAGCACACATTGTTACACATAATGGATTTTGAGCTTAGAATTTAATGAAACAAGTTAGGAAATCAAACGATTGACTATTAGAAATGCTAAAAGTTGGACTCTTGGTACAATAGATGCTAAATGCTATTTTTGTTTTTAACCGTAATGCTACACATATGAATGGCACAATCGAAAACGCAGGTAATAGCAAATTTGGTGAAAAACAAAGCACTGATGGTTGGCTACATTATTAAGGAGTATAAATGAATTTCTAAAGTATATATATTGATGTCTTTAATGTTTCAATTGTATGTAAGCAAGCAAGAGGGAAGTATTACATCGGAAGAAAATGAGGTAATATTTCTGTGAGTAAAGAGGTAAGGTTTAGTGTTTGTATTTCATGTTTGACCAATGATGTGACAAAAAATGATACAATTATTGTACATATAAGCATTGCATAGGTAATGAAAGAAATTGGTAGCACATGGAAAGCACTTAATGTCAATGATAAAGAAACCTACGGGGGTGAACATAGTAAGCATAAATGTGAATTTGTTCATAGATGTCATCCAAAACATCTATGGAACATTGTGAAATCATTGAGTGTAGACCAGAAGAAAGTAGTGGATTAAATTGGGGTGATGATAAAGCAGCAGATTTGTGGGATAGAAAATCCAATGGTGAAGCCACTACTAGATAAATTTGATGTTGTTTCATATACATTGATAGTGTATGGTTTTCAACATAGACTAACTGAACGGGACGTTCAGTGCTTGATGTGACTGGTTGATGATGGCAGTTAAGGCAACGAAAGTGGCTCTATGGATGACGCCTTCAAAAAGGTATATTGTACAGATGGAAAATCAGTTACCATTCTTGAATTACACAATAGATTGACTGCGAAAATATGTTGATGATGACTTTTAGGTGTTGTTCACCATGTTTGTTGTGGGGACCATCTTGACTCCTAATATAGGAATGGTTATGAAAAGAAATGATCTTGTTTGGGTGAGGCAGCCAGCAGCAATTATGAAGCAGAAATGGGCTTCATTCACTTACATATAGTTTGTAATGGTGCTATAGAGTTTAAGGGCCATAGCCAAGTGTATTTTGCAGGATACTTGCTGGTCTTACAAGTTTACCCTCAATTTCTCTTATGTTTCCTTATTTATTATAGCATCCATGCATTGTTTATCCAATTTTCATAATTGATCTCTTATATCTTGTGCTTTTAGTTGACTAACTGATGTATATTTGTATTGATTTGTTTAACAAATTATAATGTTTAACATCCTATAGTTATTTTACTTGGATTTTTTTGCAATTGGGAAAACTTATGTTGACTGATCAGGTGCGGCAATAAGTGCTTGGGGAGGGAAAAAAGTTGATAATTTTCATGAAGATGTTCCACCACACTGGAGGTTTGCAGTCCAACCAGGTATGTGTATACATTTGCGTGATCATATTAAATCCAGTATATGTGGTTGGTTTTGCCTAACAAGCAATTGATGATTCCATTCTACACATAAGCTAGAGGACTACGCTGCAATGATGAGCATGTCAGCAGCTCATTGATTGATAGTGAAATGAAAGAAATGAAAGTTGGTCTTTTGGAATTGAATGGCAAAGTTATAGTGGCCAAGAAACTTGGAAGCATCTAGGAAACCATGACATAACTAAAGGAAATTGTCGACAAGTTCGTATTTAAGTCCTCAAATGCAGTCAGTGGTATGCAGGTTGATGGGAATGGCGAAGAATCGGGAAAGACTGAAAACACACATGACCATGGTGAGTTGGCAAAGGTGGAGACCATTGTGGAAGTCTCCACTGGGAATGAGCGTGCAGTCTAGCATGCAGGTGACAAGGTAGATGTATTTACAACCCAATTATCATCACTTGGAGACTCATTAAATGAACCAATTCAAGACCCGTCAAAGTATTATCTTGTAGCAATGTCGGAACGAAGGTTAGTTTTTTTTCAATCCACAAATATTTGTAAATTTGTTTCACCATACTTGTATTATGACTAGGAAATTGACTATATTTATGTAATGAATAGGGTAAACAAATGGCTAAGTTGACTCTTTCAAATTTGACCTCCACCCGAATACGTACAACAAGGCATGCTAAAATTGAAAAGGATAAGTTAGATGCTTATGTCATTGATCTCCCTCGCCATGGGGCTGCGAAGATGCCGAGATTAATGATAGGCATAAAAGTTATTGTTTTATGCCATTTTTTATGTTGGATTTTTGTTAGTTTTAGTTGATTGTTAATGGAAAATATTAATTTGCTGTATTTTTCTATTTTTAGAGAAAGAAGAACAAATGCTAGAATTTCCTATATTTTATTGCAACCTTTACTAAATAAATCATATCTAGAGCTACACATCGAGTTTCTGTGTGATTCAAGTTGATAATGAATTTTGATTCATCAAATAGTTCAATTCTGTAAAGTTTCATTGCAATTGGATCAGCCAATCGGTTCCAGTTTGATTTTGAAGATGAACATTTTTAGCAGTTGTGACAGACTTACACTTTTATAGGAAAAAGTGCATTCCTAATGTCCATTTTGTGTAATTAAGATATATCTGGAAATCTAAGAAATATATCTAACATTTGCAACTAGAATTAGTAAACTTTGAGTTCATTTGGTCATCCAAATTGTACTTGGCATCTGCCTGACATAGAAGATATAAAAGAAAGTGTCTTTTCCAACTAGGATGCCACCTATGCATGGATGGTTGGGATTGCCACATTATCATTCTCCGGCCAGTTGTGTTATTATTTCCACATCACATGCCACATAAAAAGTCTAGATTATACCAATAATTTTATTGGAGAAGGAATTATAATTGCAAAGGAGATTGAAATACTTAGGAGATATGGATTTACTGAGTGTGACATCATTTTAAGGGCACCAATTACTTCCATAACCTTATATGGCCGGCCATGAGATGAATAATAGGGAAATATTTAATTTTTATATTTTGTTTCTTATTATCGTGAAGAATTAGAATTAGGGTAATGTTATAACTCTAGGTTTTTTCCTTGCTTTACAAGCACTCTTCTTCTATAAATACCCTACACCTTAGATCTTAAAGGTCTTTTTACCCTTATATTCTACAGAATTCTGGACATAATTCTCAAGGTTGAGAGAGGGGAGAATTCAGCTACATCAAGAGTTTAGAGAAAGGGAAATTTCAGCCAGTAAGCTTTGGGAGGATTCAACCTTACTTTAAAGATATATTTTGAAAAGCAATTGAAGGATGAACAAGAATAAGAATTTGGTCAACCACAAGCTCTAGATTTTTTTTCTTTTTATTATTCATAATATGTTTTGTTTTGATTTATTGATGGTTATTTCTAAGAACATGAGTAGCTAAGTTTTATAAGGATTATGATATAGCCATATTATGAATATTTAGTTTTTAATGCATGTTTGGTTTTAATTCATATTGATATTTAATATTTCACTGTTGGTTATATTGCTTTCATGAAAAGGTGAATGATTTAATATTATATTCACTTAGGGATAAGGGATATATTATTGGTTACAATGAAATACATTGTAGATAGGGATATCATCATGCCGATTGACACCTTAACAAGAACTTAATGAGTTTGCATATCTTAGGGCTTAAGTTTGGCAGTTTATATTGGGGAAAATTTAACTATCTTATGCTTGCTAGATCAATATGCATTGAGGGATCAACTTTTTGTCACTTTAGGTTAAGAGGTTAAGTAATAAATTTGTCATGCATTGAAACTAAATGGGATTAATAGTGGTGAAGTCATAATTCTTGTTCCATCAATATTTTGAAACCTCTATTCAATTTACTTTGCTTTTTATTTAATTTATGCATTGCTTCATAAAACCAACCAATAGATTAATTACTCTTTTACTTTACTAGATTTGATTGACAATAGAATTTATTTACAATACCAGAGACATTATTCGTCATGGGATCAATATTCGATTTCTTCTAAAAATCCACTTTATTACTTGTTGATTGCTAGTCCATTTGATGACTTTATTTACACCACAATTTAATCATTGCTGGTCCATTTTACATTTAAAGGCCATACCCAAAGCTAATTCCAAGCTATTGGACTTATGTTCGAATCAAGCGTCGACAAATAGTTATTGATTTTACTGTGCCTTTGTTATTACTTGTTAGCTACTCATAATGTGAGAAGCAATACATTGGAAACTTATTATTTGTAATTTTTCTAATAATTGTTTCATTAGCGACATATTGGTGCAAACGTCTTAGAGTTTATATGACCGATATGCGATTGGGTCGTTATGGCCTGAAACGTTATTGAATGGGGATGTGTGTTAATTTTTTTCATATTAATTTATATTGTTTGTTTTCTACGTCATGGATAGTTGTAGCATTGCAAACAATTTGGCTAATATTTAGAGGTCATATCACTGAAGGCGGAAAAGTTGACATACATTGAAAAAGTCAAAATCAATATTAGCATCTGGTGCTGACATCTTAGAAGTGAAACAGAAATGGAAAGTTGGTTCTTTGTATGTGGGGAATATCTGTACATGTGAAAATGTTAGTTTCCAATCCTTTTACCATATAATGTTAAGCCACTTGCATGTAGTCATCGATCCATTCTTATGTGTTTATGTTTCATGGTAAATCTTTATTCCTGTTCATGACTATGTTGGAAATTGTTTTTTGGTTTTTGTATGTGTTGAGGATAATGTTGATGCCATACCGTCTCCCAAAAGGAATAGGATAAAAGTCAACTTTTCCTGTACCATTGTATGTATCTAATTGTTCAATCTGATTATGGTTCACTTTATATGCTCAACTGCACATTTTTATAATTATGATGTGTTTCTAAATGATCGACTATTTTTTTCCTTTGGAACTGTTATGGTGTATATGCAGCTAAAGTCATTTGGACACTGATAGGCATGAAATGTTAAAGTTTTTATGCCACTTTTTATATTGAATTTAAGCTATTTTATAATTAAATGATAATGAAAAGTACTTAATTATTGTATTTTTCTGTTTTCAGAAAATGAAAGACTAAAGCTGGAATTACTGTGTTTCTGTGCAAACTTTACTGAAAAAATAATATCTGGAGCTACATTTTGAGGTTTTGTCCGATTCCAGTTGCAAATTATTCCTCATTCACTAGGATTCAATATTGAAAAGTTTAATTGCAATTAGTTTGATTTACAAAACCACTATTTCAAGCAGTTGCGGCAAATTTACACCATCTCGGGAAAACTGAAATTTGAGTGCCTTCCTGATGTCCAATTTGTGCAAAAATGATATTCCTGGAAGGAAAATACATGGACCTAACTTTTTTCCACAAGAATCAATGGATTTGAAGTCACCCAAAGTCTACTTGGAATCTGCCTGACGGTCATTGAAGATAAAAAAGGAAAGTTCTTTGCTTATTTGGACTACATTTGTGTTTGGACTGCCATGTCACCATACACCAACCATGTGTCCTAATTTGCCAAATCATATGCCACATGGGAGGTCAGATTATTCTAATTAAATTATTGGAATAATATTTAGGATAAAAGGAAAAGGAATTAGAGATTGATTTTTATTCCTAGAGGGATAAGAAATGTTTTCTTATCTCTAGTGTGAACATGAGGCACAAAATATCTCTATGTCCTTAGGGTGGCTGGCCATTTAAAGAATTTATGGAGATTGAGATTATGTCATATTGTATCTCCTATATCCTCTAGGTTTTAGAGATACCTTAGGGTTAACCGACTTTTAAACCTCTCCTATAAATAGATTGCTACCTTGAGAGTGAAAAAATGATCCTTTACACAATTCACCAGCCCTCACGGCTATAGTAGTCTTCTTCCCTCTCCAGCCGCATCTTTCCCTTTCTTTTCCTCCCCATTCTCACAGCAACATAGGTATTTAGTTAGATTTATTATTCAGTTTTTAAGAGAGCAAAGTTGTGCTACACAAAGAGAATTCCAAGAAGATTTGGCTAGCTTTTGGAGGAGTCACCTTGAAGCTTTGATCATAGTTTGAAGAAGCTAAGAAGAGAGGATTTAAGAACCAATTTTCAGCAGTCATAAATCCAAATTTGTTTTTTTTTTCTCTTATTTTCTTTGTTATTTAAACTATGTTGTCTTTTATTTATTTCATGGACAATTTTGAGATGATGTGTAGCTAATTTTTCTATAAGGATTATGACGTAACCCTTTTATGACTATTTAGTTTCTAATGCATATTTAAATTCAATTCATGTTTAAGGTTAATGATGTGGGCATCGAGCGCTCTTCTAGCATGGATGTTCGTGGTGAAGACATTGTGCTGCCAAGTGGACCAGTGACGCGTTCTCGAGCTAAGAAAATCAAAGCGGGAATGCTTGGACTTGTGAAGAGAATAATTGATGAAGATCGATTCAAGTATCCACATGATCCAAACACTTTTATGAGGCATAATGATGATTTAAGCATGATGTCCAAGCAAGGAATGAAGGTGGTAATGCTGCTCAGAAATTGCAAAGACGAAACAACATAATTTTAGCCATTTTCGGATTACAATGGCAATTTCGTAATTTAGCTATTTTTAGATTATAATTGCAGTTTTGTAATTATTGCTATTTCCAGATTATAATGTCAGTTTTGTAATTATTTCTATTTTCGGATTATATTTATTTAGGGTTAATTTTTAGCCTTAGGATTACTTTCCTAATTATTTTATGGTCTAGATTGATTCTTAACCTAACCCTAATATCTATATGAATGGGGGGTTACTAGCTTGTAAAAAAACTTTGATTATTGATTAAATAGAATCTATTCTTGTTTTCAACAAGACTTGTGTGTTCCAAGTGACGATAGCTCTTCTTCTACTTGTTGCAATTGGGAATTGATCTTCTTATCAAAGGTATTTACTTTGTGGCGAATTTCAATTTCATTCTTTGCCTTCTAATTAGTGTTGCTAGATACAATTGTTATCTAGAGGTGCTATAGGGCGGGTTTTTACCTAGGGTTTGTTCCATATCATCTTGTGTGTTGGGATTACAGTTTCTTTAAGCTTGAGGTTCCGCATCATTTGGTATCAGAGCAAGGCCAAGATAAATTCCTATTTATCTTGTTCTTTGTTTTTCTTTTTGGAGTTTTTGATTAGCTTGTTGTTTCTGCGTTTTTTTTTTCTTTTGTTCTTGAGTTCTTTATGTTCTTGGTGTTTTAGTACCCAAAAAAAAAAATCATACCAAAAAAAACAGAAAAAGAAGAATCTGATTATATATACAAAAGAAAAAGAATAAGGAAAGAAAAAAAAATCGTATTAAAAAAAAAAAAGAATTGAAAGTTGGAATATTGAGATTGGTTGCTTAAATATTTGGAAAGTTACTTATTCCTAATTGATTTCTGATTTTTATTATTCCATATTTCCTACTTTCCTAATTTATTTGTTTCCTATTCTCATAGTTTCTTATTTTCATACTTTCCTATTCTAAATTTGTTTAGTTTCCTATTCTCATTGTGTTAATTTCATAGAGTAATTATTATTTGTTTCATTACTCTTTTGTCCTTTTTTTCTGTGCCAATTTCGCTCTAGAATTGAACTTGCTTTTATTGTTAGGTTTGAATTTTGAAATTTGCTACTTTAGTTTTATATTTTTGTTTAAGATAATTAGTTCTGAAGTGCAACTTGGTGAACAAGACTTGAGTGGTAAAAGGCTTGAGTGGTGAGAATATAAAGGGTAAAAGCCAAATTTGAGTGAAACACGAGGGTTTACTATTTTTGAGTTAAATACGTAAGGGAGTGTGTAAGAATGTCTAAAAGAGACGGAAAGGGAGTTTCTACTTCGGAAGAAGAACAAGTGGCAACACCGGATCCAAAGCTCTTACGACAATCTTTGGAGGGTGAGTATAGAAGGATGGAAGAGAGATTGACTTCTAGGATGGAAGAAGCATTGAAATCTAGGATGGATGAGATAATGGAGCAAATGAGGGAGATGACCATGGCGATGTCCAATAATACTAGAAGGGAGGGAACATGACACATGAGACAAGAAGTAAATGTTTCCGATGAAGCAGAGTATGAAGTTCAAACGGTAAGGAGAAGACCTAGGAGAGAGGAGCCAAGAGGAGGAAGAGATGACAACCTAAGTTCCATTAAAATGCACATTCCACCATTCAAGGGAAGAAGTGATGCCGAGGCATACTTGGAATGGGAAAAGAAGGTAGAGTTAATTTTTGATTGTCACAATTACTCTGAGGAGAAAAAGGTTAAACTAGCTGCAGTGGAGTTCACCGACTATGCTCTAGTTTGGTGGGAGCAACTTATACAATCAAGGAGGTGGTATAGAGAAGATCCTGTCTCAACTTGGGATGAGATGAAGAGAATTATGAGGAAGAGGTTTGTACTATCATATTTCTATAGAGAGCTTCATCAAAAGTTGCAGAGACTCACATAAGGATCTAGGTCCGTAGAAGAGTATTACAAAGAAATGGAAATGATTATGATAAGGGCCAACATTTAAGAGGATAGAGAAGCTACATTGGCAAGATTTCTAAGTGGGATGAACAAAGATATCGCCAAGGTGGTGGATCTACATCCATATGTAGAGATGGAAGAAATGGTCAACATGGCTATTAAAGTGGAAAAGCAATTGAGGAGTGAAGGGTCATCAAAAGGGTTTTCAAGCTCTAATTCAAAGTGGGGTTCCAATTCGAAGTGGAACAAGTATGACGACAAGAAGAGAGAAAAGAACTTGGAGACCAAAGAGAAAGTTAGAGATGCATCCAAGTTCAAGGATAAGAGTGCCAACCCAACAAAAGGTACTTCTAATCCTAATACTTCTAGACATAGGGAAATAAAATGTTTTAAATGTCAAGGGTTTGGGCATATTGCTTCCGAATGTCCAAATAGGAAAACTATGTTGATAAGGGGTAATGAAGTAATGTCGGAGTCTGAGTCCAATGAGGAAAGGCCACCAATAAAGTATGACTCTAGTGAGGATGAGGATGTAGAGTATCCCGTGGTTGAAGAGTCCCTAGTTATTAGGAGGGTTTTAAATTTGAAGGTGAAGGAAGAGGGACTAGAACAAAGGGAGAATATTTTTCATACTAGATGTTTTGTGGGTGGTAAAACATGTACTTTAATCATTGATGGGGCTAGTTGTTCTAATGTTGCTAGTACTACTTTGGTTGAGAAGTTGGGACTAGTATGTGAAAAACACCCTAACCCTTATAGGTTACAATGGTTGAATGACAGCGGGGAGATTAAGGTAAATAAGAGAGTGAAAGTTGCAATTTCTATTGGAAAGTATAGTGATGAGGTTTTGTGTGATGTAGTACCTATGCAAGCGGGGCATATTTTGTTGGGTAGACCATGGCAATCCGATAGGAGGACTATCCATGAAGGTTTTAAGAATAGGTATTCTTTTGAGCACAATGGAAAGAAGGTCACACTTGCACCATTATCTCCAAAAGAGGTGTATCTAGAACAATTGAAACTATCCAAAGTTTTCCATGGGGATTTGGGAAGTGAGGCAAATAAAATAATTGAGTGTAAAGAGGCCAAGAGTGAAAAGAATAAAAATAAAGGCCCAATGGTGAGTGATTGCGCTAGTAATAAAAAGGAAAGTGCAAGACAGAAAAGTGAGAAAAGTGAAAAGAAAAAGAGTTTTTATGCAAAAGAGAGAGAAATCAAGAGTGCATTCTTAGGCAACAAAGCAATATTGTTGGTGAGGTTTCGAGAGGTTTTGCTTTGTGAAACTAACCTTAACCCCGATTTGCCTAGTGTTTTTGTCTCTTTATTGCAGGATTTTGACGATGTTTTCCCAGAAGAGATGCCGACTGGATTGCCGCCATTGAGAGGTATTGAGCACCAAATAGATTTTGTACCTGGAGCAAGCATTCCAAACCGACCAGCCTATCGTAGCAATCCCGAGGAAACGAAGGAGTTACAAAGGCAAGTGGAGGAGTTGCTAGCAAAGGGTCATGTTAGGGAGAGCATGAGTCTTTGTGCTGTACCGGTCTTATTGGTACCCAAGAAGGATGACACATGGAGGATGTCTGTTGATTGTCGAGCAGTGAATAAAATAACGGTAAAGTATCGTTATCCCATTCCTAGGTTAGATGATATGCTTGATGAATTGCATGGTGCTTGCTTATTTACTAAGATAGATTTAAAAAGTGGATACCATCAAATTCGGATGAAGCAAGGGGATGAGTGGAAAACTGCTTTTAAAACAAAATATGGTTTATATGAATGGATGGTTATGCCTTTTGGGTTAACTAATGCTCCTAGTACATTTATGCCATTAATGAACCATGTTTTAAGGGAATTTCTAGGAAAGTTTGTGGTTGTCTATTTTGATGATATTTTGATAAATAGCAAAAGTTTAGATGACCATGTGATGCATGTTAGCCAAGTGCTAGATGTGCTTAGAAAAGAGAAATTATATGCTAACCTTAAAAAGTGCACATTTTGTATAGATAGGCTTGTTTTCTTTGGTTTTGTTGTGAGTGCACAGGGTGTTGAAGTAGATGAAGAGAAGATCAAGGCTATCAAGGAATGGCCTACACCTAAGAACGTGTCTGAGGTAAGAAGTTTTCATGGTTTAGCTCGCTTTTATAGAAGGTTTGTGAAGGACTTCTCTACCATAGCTGCTCCTTTGAATGAGATTGTAAAAAAAGAGGTAGGTTTTAAATGGGGTAAGGAACAAGAACATGCGTTTCAAACTTTAAAAGATAAGTTATGTTCGGCTCCTATTCTTGTTCTACCTAATTTTGATAAGATGTTTGAGGTTGAATGTGATGCTTCTGGGATTGGTATATGTGTTGTTTTGATGCAGGAAAAACATCCCATTGCATACTTTAGTGAGAAGCTAAATAGGGCTCAACTCAAGTACTCGACGTATGACAAGGAGTTGTATGCACTATTTCGTGCCCTGTAGGTGTGGCAACATTATTTGCTTCCAAAGGAGTTCATGATTCATACCGATCACGAGTCTCTCAAACACATCAAAGGACAAGGAAAGCTCAACAAGAGGCATGCAAAGTGGGTTGAGTTCATAGAGAGATTTCCATATGTGATATGCTACAAGCAAGGTAAGGAGAATAGCTAATGCATTATCTTGAAGGTATGTTCTCATAACTACATTAACTTCTAAGTTGTTAGGTTTTGAGCAATTGAAACACATGTATGCAAGTGATTTTGATTTTAAGGATATTTATGTTGCATGTGAACAAGGTGCATTTAATAAGTTCTATAGACATGATGGTTTTCTGTTTCGTGGTTCAAGAATTTGTTAGCCTAATTGCTCTATTAGAGAATTGTTTGTTAAAGAATCACATAGTGGTGGTTTAATGGGTCATTTTGGTGTGTACAAGACTTTAGATGTTTTAGTTGAACACTTTTATTGGCCACATATGAAAAGGGATGTTCAAAGAATTTGTTCTCAATGTATTGCATGTAGACAGGCCAAGTCTAAGTCTATGCCACATGGGTTATATACACCTTTGCCTATTCCTAATGAGCCTTGGGTTGATATATCCATGGATTTTGTCCTTTGATTACCTAGAACTAGGAAGGGTAGGGATTGCATATTTGTGGTTGTTGATAGATTTTCTAAGATGGCACACTTTATTGCATGTCATAAGACTGATGATGCTACAAATATTGCTGACTTGTTCTTTAGGGAGGTTGTAAGATTGCATGGAGTGCCTAGAACTATTGTGTCTGATAGGGATGTGAAATTTTTGAGTCACTTTTGGAGAGTTTTGTGGGGTAAGTTAGGTACTAAATTGTTGTATTCTACTACTTGTCATCCACAAACCGATGGTCAAACGGAGGTGGTTAATAGGACTCTAGGTACTTTGCTTCGTGCTATTGTTGGTAAGAATTTGAAAACTTGGGAAGATTGTTTACATTTTGTTGAATTTGCATAATCGAACTATTCATTCTTCTACAGGTTTTTCACCATTTGAGATTGTGTAAGGTTTTAATCCTTTAACTGTGTTGGATTCGATGCCTTTACCTTTGAGTGAGATTGCTAGCTTAGATGGACAAAAGAAGGCGGATTTGGTTAAGACAATACATGAGAAGGCGAGGTTACAAATTGAGAAGCATAACCGTCTAACTGCTCAAAAAGTAAATAATGGGCGAAAGCAAGTAATATTTGAACCAGAAGATTGGGTTTGGGTACACATGAGGAAGGAAAGGTTTCCTAACCAAAGGAAGTCTAAGTTGGATGCTAGAGGCGATGGACCTTTTCAAGTTCTCGAGAAGATCAATGACAATGCATACAAGATTGATCTTCCAGGTGAGTATAATGTGACCGCATCATTCAATGTTGCTGATCTTTCTCCTTTTGACATGGATGCAGATTCGAGGACGAATCTTTCTGAGGAGGGAGGGAATGATGTGGGCATCGAGTGCTCTTCCAGCATGGATGTTCGTGGTGAAGACATTGTGCTGCCAAGTGGACCAGTGACGCGTTCTCGAGCTAAGAAGATCAAAGCGAGAATGCTTGAACTTGTGAAGAGAATAATTGATGAAGATCGATTCAAGTATCCACATGATCCAAACACTTTTATGAGGCATAATGATGATTTAAGCATGATGTCGAAGCAAGAAATGAAGGTGGTAATGCTGGTCGGAAGTTGCAAAGACGAAACGACATAATTTTAGCCATTTTCGGATTACAATTGCAGTTTCGTAATTTAGCTATTTTCGGATTATAATGGCATTTTCGTAATTATTGCTATTTCCATATTATAATAACAGTTTTGTAATTATTTATATTTTCGGATTATTTTTATTTAGGGTTAGTTTTTAGCCTTAGGATTACTTTCATAATTATTTTATGGTCTAGATTGATTCTTAACCTAACCCTAATATTTATATAAAGGGGGGGTTAGTAGCTTGTAAGACAACTTTGATCATTAATTAAATAGAATCTATTCTTGTTTTCAACAAGACTTGTGTGTTCCAAGTGAGGATAGTTCTTCTTGTACTTGTTGCAATTGGGAATTGATCTTCTTATCAAAGGTATTTACTTTGTGGCGAATTTCAATTTCATTCTTTGCCTTCTAATTAGTGTTGCTAGATACAATTGTTATCTAGAGGTGCTATAGGGCGAGTTTTTACCTAGGGTTTGTTCCATATCATCTTGTGTGTTGGGATTACTGTTTCTTTAAGCTTGGGGTTCCGCATCACCTTTTTTAGTAACTAGCAAGGCCAACATGTATATGTCAAAGGGAGTTCTTACTATCACTAATGGAAGAAAAACATTATTTTTCAATATGTACCTTGAGACATCAAAGAATGAAGGAGACAAGCCTTTAACTAAGTTGGAGGAGGAAGGGATGACAACCTAAGTTCCATTAAGATGCACATTCCATCATTCAAGGGAAGCAGTGATGCCGAGGCATACTTGGAATAGGAAAAGAAGGTAAAGTTAATATTTAATTGTCACAATTACTCTGAGGATAAAAAGGTTAAACTAGCCGCAGTGGAGTTCACCAACTATGCTCTAGTTTGGTGGAAGAAACTTATACAATCAAGGAGGATGTATAGAGAAGATCCGATCTCAACTTGGGATGAGATGAAGAGAATTATGAGGAAAAGGTTTGTACCATCTTATTACTATAGAGAGCTTCATCAAAAGTTGCAAAGACTCACACAAGGGTCTAGGTCTATAGAGGAGTATTACAAAGAGATGAAGATGGATGAGCTAAATGATAAGGTAAGTGAAGTCTTTATGACCGCCACAAATAATCCAAAGAGAGATGGTTTACGAACTAGAGATATAGAGCCATCGGGTTCCGATGATGATGAAGTCTCAAATCATTCCATGAGGAGACGCACAAGGAGGGAGGAACCAAGGGCTAAGAGACATAAGCATAATGAAAAGAAAGTCACACTTGCACCTTTATCTCCAATGGTGGTGTATTTTGAACAATTGAAATTATCCAAAAGTTCACATTGGGATTTGGGAAGTGAGGCAAATAAAAAAGTTGAGTGTAAAGAGGCCAATAGTGAAAATAATATAAATAAAGGCTCAATGGTGAGTGATTGCATTAGTAAGAAAAATAAAGAGGAAACTGCAATAGAAAAAAGTGAGATGAGTGAAAAGAAAAAGAGTTTTAATGCAAAAAAGAGAGAAGTCAGTAATGCATTCTTAGGCAAGAAAGCAATATTATTAGTGGGGTTTCGAGAAGTTTTGGTTTGTGAAACTAACCTTAACCCCGATTTGCCTAGTATTTTTGTCTCTTTATTGTAGGACTTTGATGAGAAATCAAGATTGCATGGAGTGCCTAGAACTATTAAATATGAAAGGGATGTGGAATTTTTGAGTCCCTTTGGGAAAGTTTTATGGGATGACACGTGGAGGATATTCAAACCATGAGATTGGGTTTGGGTATATTTAAGGAAGAAAAGGTTTTTCAACCTTAGGAAGTCTAAGTTGGATGCTAGAGGCAATGGACCTTTTCAAGTGCTTGAAAGAGTAAAGGACAACGCATACAAAATCGCCCTTCAGGGTGAGTACAATGAGTCCACTATTTTTAATGTTTCTGATATTTTTCCTTTCGATATGGATTCAGATTTGAGGACGAATCTTTTTGAAGATGAAGGGAATGATACGGGCATCATAGTGTCATATTCTACCATTGGAGCAAAAGATGATGTTTTAAGCATGATGTCCAAGCAAGGAATGAAGGTGGTAATGCTGCTCTGGAGTTGCAAAGACGAAACGACGTAATTTTAGCTATTTTCGGATTACAATGGCAGTTTCGTAATTTAGCTATTTTCGGATTATAATGGCAGTTTCGTAATTATTGCTATTTCCATATTATAATGGCAGTTTTATAATTATTTCTATTTTCGGATTATTTTTATTTAGGGTTAGTTTTTAGCCTTAGGATTACTTTCCTAATTATTTTATGGTCTAGATTGATTCTTAACCTAATCCTAATATTTATATAAAGGGGGGGTTACTAGCTTGTAAGACAACTTTGATCATTAATTAAATAGAATCTATTGTTGTTTTCAACAAGACTTGTGTGTTCCAAGTGAGGATAGTTCTTCTTCTACTTGTTGCAATTGGGAATTGATCTTCTTATCAAAGGTATTTACTTTGTGGCGAATTTCAATTTCATTCTTTGCCTTCTAATTAGTGTTGCTAGATACAATTGTTATCTAGAGGTGCTATAGGGCGGGTTTTTACCTAGGGTTTGTTCCATATCATCTTGTGTGTTGGGATTACAGTTTCTTTAAGCTTGGGGTTCCGCATCACCTTTTTTAGTAACTAGCAAGGCCAACATGGATATGTCAAAGGGAGTTCTTACTATCACTAATGGAAGAAAAACATTATTTTTCAACATGTACCTTGAGACATCAAAGAATGAAGGAGACAAGCCTTTAACTAAGTTGGAGGAGCCTGATTGAGAAGAAGAATTATTCAAGCTAATGACATTAAACAAGCACTTTTGGGAGGCACCCAAGAAATTTTTAATTTTCATACCTTTTTGTTTTTAGTTCTCCAAAGAACTTTTAATTTTAGTACATTTTTGTTCTTAGTTTATGTTTGTTAAATTTTTTTACCTGCTGTTTTGTTTTTAATTTTTCTAGGTCAATAAATATTTTATATCTAATAAATCAAGCCAACAAGTGAGGAAAAGAAACAAAAAAATTTCACGGAAAAACCCTAGAAGGAGATCTTGGGTTTGGTGCTATTTAAAGGGAGATTTCTTAACTTTTTAACTTTTTGCTCTGATATTATATGTCTTTTAGGTTTTAGTTTAATATTTTTTAAGGAAAAGTGAAAGAAAATTTTAATTTTAAAGTTAAAAGCAAGTAAGAAGCTTGCTGAAAATTTAATAAATTGTGCTAATTTGTGTATTTGGAACATTTTATTTCATCTAGGTGCATGGGTGCAGGTTCTTTGGTGAATGACAACAAGGTGTGGATGCATACCAAGAGCGGAGATCAACTTCCAAGCATCCAAGTAATGAATTGAAAAATTATGAAAATCAAAAATCTAGTGAAGCTCTCAAAACCCACTTGATTATTTTGCTTCTATTTGAATTGAATCAATTACTTCTTCCTTTTTCTTTGATCGATTTGATTTTTTTGTTTAGTTTCTTAGTAGTTAGGTATTTGAAGAAACTTGAAAAGCTTAATGGAAAGGTAATACATTAGAGAAAGAGAAGCTGCTAAACGAAAAAGGTTGCTTGTTGTGCAAGCTACTCCTATGATTCTCGAAGACGGGTTCAAAAAGTGGAGAAATATATATCCTTTCTGTACTTTTTATATATTGCCATATGATTTATAACATTGAGAATAATGTTTGGGGTGGATTTCGATGTTTGAATTATCTTCTTACTACCTAATTTGTCTACTTGTTAATTTTTGCATGTTTGTTTAGTTTCAACTTTTAGTCAAAATTTTCAGAAAAATAAAAATAAAATATAGAGTAGGCCGAGAGGTAAATGGTGTTGTGTTATTTTTGTCATTTTTTAAGTAATATGATTAGCCTTTGATGACAATATGATTTGAAATAAATTGTTTTTTAATTAATGAAATTGTCTAATGTATGCTCAGCTGCCTAAAATATATTCTTATGTTGTTTTTCTTCCAAACATTTTGAGCACAATGACCATTATTTGCATGATTTAGATTTTTTTTTATAAGGATTACAAGAAATTGAGTGCATAAATTTCATTGAATTTTAGAAGTTGCATGATTGACACTCAAGGCGAAATCCTAATCTAATCCATTACCAAGAAAGTGATTTAGGCGTTTTTAGTTTGAACATTTCAAGCCTAGCTCATTTATGATTATTTTTATTCTTAGTACCTATTTGAGTCTTTAGGATGCATATTAAAATCTTATTGTTCATTAAACCTAAATTGTCTACCCTTATGAGCCTAAATTATATATTTTTTCTACCTTATTCATATTTTAAAGAAAACTTAATTTTATTTATATGAATATAAGCTTAAAAGCATGATAATGGTGGGGGTTGTTACAAACAATGTTTGGGGTGGTTAGTCTGACCTATGGCCAAGCATATGTGTGCTTGTTTGTTAAAAGTTCAAATATGTATGTAAGGAAAACCAAAAAAAAAAAAGTGTCATTATTTTTTTTGAAGTTTAAAGGGAGGGAAGAAGAAAATAATTTTTGTATAGAAAGAAAGAATTCAACATTAGATTTATATAATTGAAAATTGGTTTTAAGTTTTCTTTCTTGTGAGTTATTTTCTTTATTCTTTTCTTTCTTTGAATCATTACCTTTAGCATTTACATTACAAGCCAATAAAGTCATATTGATTCATAATAATGTGTTGGTTTACATTTGTGGGGAGTGCTTAATTATGCCTTGCATATGAAATTCATACATTTTTATAATCTCTATTACTCTAAACATATTTAAGTATGACATTAAAATTTCTTTTTTTGGTGGTACACTGATGCGGAACCCCAAGCTTAAAGAAACTGTAATCCCAACACACAAGATGATATGGAACAAACCCTAGGTAAAAACCCGCCCTATAGCATCTCTAGATAACAATTGTATCTAGCAACACTAATTAGAAGGCAAAGAATGAAATTGAAATTCGCCACAAAGTAAATACCTTTGATACGAAGATCAATTCCCAAATGCAACCAGTAGAAGAAGAACTATCCTCTCTTGGAACACATAAGTCTTGTTGAAAACAAGAGTAGATTCTCAATAATCAATAATCAAAGTNACAAGCTAGTAACCCCCCCCCCCCCCCCCCCCTTATATAGATTAAGAATCAATCTAGACCATAAAATAATTAGGAAAGTAATCTTAAGGCTAAAAACTAACTCTAAATAAAAATAATCCGAAAATAGAAATAATTACCAAACTGCCATTATAATTTGGAAATGGCACTAATTACGAAACTGCCATTATAATCCGAAAATAGCTAAATTACGAAACTGCCATTGTAATCCGAAAATGGCTAAAATTATGTCGTTTCGTCTTTGCAACTCCCGAGCAGCATTACCACCTTCATTCCTTGCTTGGACATCATGCTTAAATCATCATTATGCCTCATAAAAGTGTTTGGATCATGTGGATACTTGAATCGATCTTCATCAATTATTCTCTTCACAAGTCCAAGCATTCCCGCTTTGATCTTCTTAGCTCGAGAACGCGTCACTGGTCCATTTGGCAGCACAATGTCTTCACCACGAACATCCATGCTAGAAGAGCGCTCGATGCCCACATCATTCCCTCCCTCCTCAAAAAGAGTCGTCTTCGAATCTACATCCATGTCAAAAAGAGAAAGATCAGCAACATTGAATGATGCAGACACATTATACTCACCTGGAAGATCAATTTTATATGCATTGTCATTGATTCTCTCGAGAACTTGAAAAGGTCCATCGCCTCTAGCATCCAACTTAGACTTCTTTTGGTTAGGAAACCTTTTCTTCCTCATGTGTACCCAAAACCAATCTCCTGGTTCAAATATCACTTGCTTTCGCCCATTATTTGCTTTTTTAATAGTTAGACGATTACGCTTCTCAATTTGCAACCTTGCCTTCTCATGTATAGTCTTAACCAAATCCGCCTTCTTTTGTCCATCTAAGCTAGCAATCTCACTCAAAGGTAAAGGCATCAAATCCAACACAGTTAAAGGATTAAAACCGTACACAATCTCAAATGGTGAAAAACCTGTAGAAGAATGAATAGTTCGATTATATGCAAATTCAACAAAAGGTAAACAATCTTCCCAAGTTTTCAAATTCTTACCAACAATAGCACGAAGCAAAGTACCTAGAGTCCTATTAACCACCTCCGTTTGACCATCGGTTTGTGGATGACAAGTAGTAGAATACAACAATTTAGTACCTAACTTACCCCACAAAACTCTCCAAAAGTGACTCAAAAATTTCACATCCATATCAGACACAATAGTTCTAGGCACTCCATGCAATCTTACAACCTCCCTAAAGAACAAGTCAGCAATATTTGTAGCATCATCAGTCTTATGACATGCAATAAAGTGTGCCATCTTAGAAAATCTATCAACAACCACAAATATGCTATCCCTACCTTTCCTAGTTGTAGGTAATCCAAGGACAAAATCCATGGATATATCAACCCAAGGCTCATTAGGAATAGGCAAAGGTGTATATAACCCATGTAGCATAGACTTAGACTTGGCCTGTCTACATGCAATACATTGAGAACAAATTCTTTGAACATCCCTTTTCATATGTGGCCAATAAAAGTGTTCAACTAAAACATCTAAAGTCTTGTGCACACCAAAATGACCCCACACAAATTCTTGAACCACGAAACAGAAAACCATCATGTGTAAAGAACTTATTAAATGCACCTTGTTCACATGCAACATAAATATCCTTAAAATCAGAATCACTTGCGTACATGTGTTTCAATTGCTCAAAACCTAACAACTTAGAAGTTAATGTAGTTATGAGAACATACCTTCGAGATAATGCATCAGCTATTCTCCTTACCTTGCTTGTAGCATATCACATATGGAAAACTCTCTATGAACTCAACCCACTTTGCATGCCTCTTGTTGAGCTTTCCTTGTCCTTTGATGTGTTTGAGAGACTCATAATCGGTATGAATCACGAACTCCTTCGGAAGCAAATAATGATGCCACACCTCCAGGGCACGAAATAGTGCATACAACTCCTTGTCATATGTCGAGTACTTGAGTTGAGCCCCATTTAGCTTCTCACTTTTCTGTCTTGCACTTTCCTCTTTATTACTAGTGCAATCACTCACCATTGGGCATTTATTTTTATTCTTTTCACTCTTGGCCTCTTTACACTCAATTATTTTATTTACCTCACTTCCCAAATCCCCATGGGAAACTTTGGATAGTTTCAATTGTTCTAGATACACCTCTTTTGGAGATAATGGTGCAAGTGTGACTTTCATTCCATTGTGCTCAAAAGAATACCTATTCTTAAAACCTTCATGGATAGTCCTCCTATCGAATTGCCATGGTCTACCCAACAAAATATGCCTCGCTTGCATAGGTACTACATCACACAAAACCTCATCACTATACTTTCCAATAGAAAGTGCAATTTTCACTCTCTTATTTACCTTAATCTCCCCGCTGTCATTCAACCATTGTAACCTATAAGGGTTAGGGTGTTTTTCACATACTAGTCCCAACTTCTCAACCAAAGTAGTACTAGCAACATTAGCACAACTACCCCCATCAATGATTAAAGTACATGTTTTACCACCCACAAAACATCTAGTATGAAAAACATTCTCCCTTTGTTCTAGTCCCTCTTCCTTTACCTTCAAATTTAAAGCCCTCCTAATAACTAGGGACTCTCCAACCACGGGATACTCTACATCCTCATCCTCACTAGAATCATACTTTATTGGTGGCCTTTCCTCATCGGACTCAGACTCCGACATTACTTTATTACCCCTCATCAACATAGTTTTCCTATTTGGACATTCGGAAGCAATATGCCCAAACCCTTGACATTTAAAACATTTTATTTCCCTATGTCTAGAAGTACTAGAAGTATTAGGATTAGAAGTACCTTTTGTTGGGTTGGCACTCTTATCCTTGAACTTGGATGCATCTCCAACTTTATCTTTGGTCTCCAAGTTCTTTTCTCTCTTCTTGTCGTCATACTTGTTCCACTTCAAATTGGAACCCCACTTTGAATTAGAGCTTGAAAAACCTTTTGATGACCCTTCACTTCTCAATTGCTTTTCCACTTTAATAGCCATGTTGACCATTTCTTCCATCACTACATATGGATGTAGATCCACCACCTTGGCAATATCTTTGTTCATCCCACTTAGAAATCTTGTCATTGTAGCTTCTCTATCCTCTTCAATGTTGGCCCTTATCATAATCATCTCCATTTCTTTGTAATACTCTTCTACGGACCTAGATCCTTGTGTGAGTCTCTGCAACTTTTGATGAAGCTCTCTATAGAAATATGATGGTACAAACCTCTTCACTATAATGCTCTTCATCTCATCCCAAGTTGAGACCGGATCTTCTCTATACCTCCTCCTTGATTGTATAAGTTGCTCCCACCAAACTAGAGCATAGTCGGTGAACTTCACTACGGCTATTTTAACCATTTTCTCCTCAGAGTAATTGTGACAATCAAAAATTAACTCTACCTTTTTTTACCATTCCAAGTATGCCTCGGCATCACTTCTTCCCTTGAATGGTGGAATGTGCATCTTAATGGAACTTAGGTTGTCATCCCTTCCTCCTTTTGGCTCCTCTCTCCTAGGTCTTCTCCTTACCGTTTGAACTTCATACTCTTCTTCATCGGAAACATTTACTTCTTGTCTCATGTGTCGTGTTCCCTCCCTTCTAGTATTATTGGACATCGCCATGGTCATCTCCCTCATTTGCTCCATCATCTCATCCATCCTAGATTTCAATGCATCTTCCATCCTAGAAGTCAATCTCTCTTCCATCCTTCTATACTCACCCTCCAAAGATTGTCGTAAGAGCTTTGGATCTGGTGTTGCCACTTGTTCTTCTTCAGAAGTAGAAACTCCCTTTCCGCCTCTTTTAGACATTATTACACACTCCCTTACGTGTTTAACTCAAAAATAGTAAACCCTTGTGTTTCACTCAAATTTGGCTTTTACCCTTTATATGCTCACCACTCAAGCCTTTTACCACTCAAATCTTGTTCACCAAGTTGCACTTCAGAACCAATTATCTTAAACAAAAATATAAAACTAAAGTAGCAAATTTCAAAATTAAAACCTAACAATAAAAGCAAGTTCAATTCTAGACCAAAATTGGCACCCAAATAAAGGACAAAAGAGTAATGAAACAAATAATAATTACTCTATGAAAT
>QANX01001818.1:401647-432397 GCA_003254975.1 Ochetophila trinervis | reverse complement strand
TTTATATAGATATTAGGGTTAGGTTAAGAATCAATCTAGACCATAAAATAATTAGGAAAGTAATCCTAAGGCTAAAAACTAACCCTAAATAAAAATAATCTAAAAATAGAAATAATTACAAAATTGCCATTATAATATGGAAATAGCAATAATTACAAAGCTGCCATTATAATCCGAAAATAGCTAAATTACGAAACTGCCATTGTAATCCGGAAATGGCTAAAATTATGTCGTTTCGTCTTTGCAACTCCCGAGCAGCATTACCACCGTCATTCCTTGCTTGGACATCATACTTAAATCATCATTATGCCTCATAAAAGTGTTTGGATCATGTGGATACTTGAATAGATCTTCATCAATTATTCTCTTCACAAGTCCAAGCATTCCCGCTTTGATCTTATTAGCTCGAGAACGCGTCACTGGTCCACTTGGCAGCACAATGTCTTCACCACGAACATCCATGCTAGAAGAGCGCTCGATGCCCACATCATTTGCTATATGAGAACCTTTAGAAACATAATATAAAACCTAACAAAAACTATTGCTTTCATGAGAATGGGGAAAAGGGAATGAAAGCTACGGCTGTGAGAGTTGTGAGAGTGGTGCAGCCTTGTGGGCTACGAGGGTGGTAGTAGTGAATTCTCAATGTTGCATGGTATTTATAGACGAGGTTTAACCCTAGAGTCCCTCTAAAACCTAGAAATTATAGGAGATAACATATTTACATGATCTCAAACACCCATAATTCCACTCTGTTGCCAGCCACCTTAAGGACAAAAGGGTATTTTGTGTCTCATGTTCACACTAAAATATAGGAAACATTTCATATCTCCTTAGGAAACAAATTTTTCACTAACTCTAATTCATTTTATTCTAAATATTATTCTAATTAAAATAATTAGAATAATCCGACCTCCCATATGGCATATGATGTGGCAAAATTCGTACACATGGCTGGAGTGTGATGACATGGCAGTCCAATCATAAATGTCATCCTAGTAAGCAAAGATAGTTTCCTTTTATATCACTAGTGTCCGTCAATATATTCCAAGCACATTTTGGATGACCAAATGAACTCTGAATTCACTGATTCTGGTTGAAAAAGTCAGGTATATGTCTTAGCTTTATTCCTTGCACAATTTGGACATCGGAAAGACACTTAAATTTCAATTTCTCTAAGATAGTGTAAATCTGCCGCAACTGATGAAATTGTTGAACTTGTAAATCAAATTGGTACTGATTGGCCAAATCAATTGAATTGAAACTTTACAGTATTGAAGCCTAGTGAATTAGGAATCATTTACAACTAAATTCACACAAAACCTCAAAGTGTAGCTCCATAAATGATTTTCTCAGTAAAGGTTTCCCAAAAATACAATAATTCCAGCTTTTGTCTTTTTTTTACTAAAAATAAAAAAAATACAGTTTTTAAGTACTTTTCATTAACAATCAATTATAAACTAGCTAAAATTCAATATAAAAAAGTGGCATAAAAACATTAACATTTTATACCTATCACATATCAAGCTTAGGTGAAGTAAATTACTTCCTCTATGTAGAAGTTATACAATGCGTCTTAGGCATCTTCATCTTTCAAGAAAAATATATCAGTGAACTACTGAAGAAATTTGACATGGACAAATGCAATGCCACTGCAACACGAATAAACCAAGCTGAGAAATTTCTCAAAGAAGATAGCACCTTAAAGGTAAATCCCGATACCTTTTGGAGTATGATTAGGAGTCTACTTTATGTTTGTTCATCTAGGCCATATACTATGTATGCCGTTTGTGTCTTATCATAATATATGCAAACTCCATCACAAGCTCACCATGACTGGGCTGGAAGTTTGGCTGACATGAAGAGTATCTCGAGGTACGTATTTACGCTTGGAAGTGGTCAATTTTCATGAAACTTCAAGAAGCAGAGCACTATTGCTAAAAGCACAACCAAGGCACATTGCATGCTCGGCTGTAACAAATTAATGTATATGACTAAGGAATTTGATGAAGGATTTAGGTTATGAGCAATAAGGAACAACTATTGTCAAATGTGACAACACTTAAGCAATATATATTGCACATAATTTAGTTCAACATGGGAGGACGAAACATATACCAGTGAAATACCATTCACTGAGGGAGTTTGAGGTGAATAGAGAAGTGAAGTTGAAATATGTCTAATTGGAGGACAGTGTAGCTAATATATTTCCAAAGTCTCTTCCAAAGAACAAGTTTGAGGCATTGAAAGATCTTCTCAATGTCTCAGGCAAAATTTCCAAGGATGGGTTTAAAAGAGTGGCAATTTTGCCACAATTGCATGGATGTTTGAGCCTCAAAATAAGTTTGACTCCAATATTTGTCTCAGGTTAAAATGTCCAAGGATAAAATGTTCGAAGATGATATATTAGTCCAAGGAAACTTGTCCGAGGTAATATTTTTTTGTCTAAGTCACCATACTAAGTGATGCGGAATCCCAAGCTTAAAGAAACTGTAATCCCAAAACACAAGATGATATGGAACAAACCCTAGGTAAAAACCCGCCCTATAGCACCTCTAGAAAACAATTGTATCTAGCAACACTAATTAGAAGGCAAAGAATGAAATTGAAATTCGCCACAAAGTAATACCTTTGATAAGAAGATCAATTCCCAAATGCAACAAGTAGAAGAAGAACTATCCTCACTTGGAACACACAAGTCTTGTTGAAAACAAGAATAAATTCTATTTTAATCAATAATCAAAGTTGTTTTACAAGCTAGTAACCCCCCATTTATATAGATATTAGGGTTAGGTTAAAAATCAATCTAGACCATAAAATAATTAGGAAAGTAATCCTAAGGCTAAAAACTAACCCTAAATAAATATAATCCGAAAATAGAAATAAGTACAAAACTGCCATTATAATCTAGAAATAGCAATAATTACGAAACTGCCATTATAATCCGAAAATAGCTAAATTACGAAACTGCCATTGTAATCCGAAAATGGCTAAAATTAGGTCGTTTCATCTTTGCAACTCCCGAGCAGCATTACCACCTTCATTCCTCGCTTGGACATCATGCTTAAATCATCATTATGCCTCATAAAAGTGTTTGGATCATGTGGATACTTGAATCGATCTTCATTAATTATTCTCTTCACAAGTCCAAGCATTCCTGACAGGACCCATCCCACTAGGGTCCTGCCTGCGTGACCTAATGTTGCCACTAAGCCACAAGCAGTCGATAAAATCCGTTACACTACTATTCCAAAGCCGACGAAACCAACAGACTAAAAGAATTTCTCTACTGCCGGAAATTTTATTAGAAATTTCGACAACATTTCGACTGTTTTCTTACACTCCCCAAAATGCTATAAGTCATAACCTGCAGGGAAAAACATTTCTATACAAAATTTATTCTACCAGCACGCCTTTCCCACACAAATAAACCACATTTCAGTACACAACCCAACACTTAAACAAATATATTGTCTAAGTACGATGTAGCTGGACTTAGTCTAAAACTGAGCTGCCTACATACCCTTTCTACAAGGGATCAAGCTACCTGTAGTTCCGATCGCATATTCACGCTAAATATGCCGCATAAGATACAATTACTATTAGCCTTTCCTAAAAAATTTAACAGAATATAACTTACAGCTTGGCGGCATGATTCCTCGCCCGAGCTAGCAACACCCTGCTTGGCGGCATAATCCCTCGCCCAAGCAGCTCTCAATCACAAAATCATTTATTCTAGGGAACCATAACACAATATATAAATTCTACACAATAATATATAAATTCTACACGTTGTGCATTAATCATTTTACACCCAATTTCCATATTTTTCAATCACAAACAATTCAATTTAAAATAAACATTCACAAAGCAATTTATTCATTATACCCAAATCCACATACGCAATCCAATCGATTCTCAACAATCAAACAATAATTCAACTAAATTCAAACACAATTCTTTCAGCAATTTATTTACCATTCTCAGTGCAATAATCACATAATATATACACATATAATATTTCCGTAACCGTCATTATCAACCACAAACTTCAATCACATAATCCAACCCTTTATTCTAAATATACCAATTCACATCACAGCAGTTACCAAACATAATTACACACATCTATATCACTAGCCACCACAAATCTTATTTTAACAGTTATTGACAACATTGCTCTTAACCGGGTAAATTCCAAATACTCAACTACAATATACTAATTATATATCCAAAACGAAGCTTGCGGAAAATATAGTACAGTGGTCAACTCAGTTTACCCGTATATCACCGGCGGTGGCCGGAATTTGGCCCGAAACTCACGGCCAAAAGGGGTTATCCCCAAACTATCTAAACTAGAGGGAATGTCATTAAATTGATGACAAAATCAGGTTCCTAAGGTCCAAATTAGCGGAAAAGAAGCTAACCCGCTTCCGGAAACTGACCGGAATCCGGCGAACAGAGGCAAAACTCACTTACCGGCTTCTCGCATTTTCCGGGGATCTGGCGGTTCCACGAGCGCTCGCCGGCCAGGTTAGGTAGAGGGAAGGACCGGCTTCAATCTCCGGGTGATGGCGCGGCCAGATTCTAGCCGGAATTCGGCGAACAGACATGAGAACCAGCCGGCTTTCTCTCAAAGTTGCCGACGGTCTGGGCAGTCTCTCGGCTACTCACCGGTGTCGCTGAAACAAGGGAGTCACTGGCTTCAAGTTTCCAAGTCATTTCCGGCCTGAGCTGGCCGGAAAACTGCCATTGCCGGCGAAGAGAAGGGAGGCGCGGGGTGGGGTGCATGGGCCAGAATCGGGGGCTTCGGAAAGGGGGGGTTCTGGTATTTTCCAGACCCCTCTCTAATAATTAAATATTAAAACAAGGGTAAATGGTCATTTCACACTTTTTGCAGAATTACCAAAATGCCCCTCTCAATCTTTCGGCCATAACCTCTCGGTTTAAACTTCGAATCGAGCGTGCTACTAGTCTACGAACTCGTATCGACTAGCTCTACGCAATGGTATCATGGTCAAAGCCATAGCACACTCACACAAAAAGTCAATCCCGAGCCCTTCCTTGGTCTAACTTGGTCAACTCGGTCAACTTTGAGAAATTTTCAATATCTTCTCGGGACAGTATGTTAAAATTCCCGCTTTGATCTTCTTAGCTCGAAAATGCGTCACTGGTCCACTTGGCAGCACAATGTCTTCACCACGAACATCCATGCTAGAAGAGCGCTCGATGCCCACATCACCAAGCCAAAAAGTCATTCTCTCAGAATGTTTAAGACTAGCTCTCCGAATGTCCAAGATAAAGCATTCCCAAGGAAATGACAAGTGTTTGTCTTATCTAAGTTCACATTCAAAATCCTATGCTCGGGCTTATACATGTCTGAAACTATGCAAATAACAAAGTGTCGTTTAGTAAAATATGTACTCTCATCAACCCTTTTTTCCTTTAGTCAAACATTGAAGTGCAACTGTAAAGTACCCAAAGTAACAAGAAAAATGGTCACTTTTAGGCACATGGTTTGGTCTTATCCATTAAGTATTTCGATTATATAATATTTTACTTTGTAATAAAATTGTCATGCAATGTCTCTATAAATACAATGAAATGAAATGTTGAGATTTTACATCAGAAGCTCCAAGTTTTCTTTCCTCTTATTCTCTTCATCTTTTTTCTCAAGCCAAAGCCAAGGCAATGTAAAACAAAACCAAAAAATTACTAACATTTCTTTTTCAAAATATCTCAACCAAACACCAAAAATCCAACACAATTTCAGACAAAAAATTTGTGGACAAAATTTTGTTCGAGAATTAACTAAACTATAGTACTTATAACGAGTATAGAATGCGATGAACATTTGAACGATGTGTTTAATTTATAAAAACAACAATAATGCTAAAGTTACCAAAATATTTCTAAAATGTATAAATAAAATATTATTGTAAATAATGTATTAATATTTAATTGATTTATTTTTTTGAATTCACTTATATGAATATTTCAATGAATAATATATTATGATTGTCTTCATGGAAAAAATAAAGGCAAGTTATATAAATACACTATGATGGTCTCATTTAATAAATATTTCTCACAAATATTATAGTACTTATAGCATCTATGTAAAAACTACTACTAATTAAAGTTTAAAACAAATACCAAACTCGTTATCATACAAATTTTGCCACAAAATTCAAATAAGTAAATCTGGATTATTTTAAAAAATAAACAAATCTGGAATGAAGATTGGTTGGGCAATTTTTAGGCAGTGTTTACAGTACAATTTTATTTTATTTTTTTGAAATTTTAATGGCGAGACACTTCAACATTGATGTATAATTATAAAATTAGTCCATAAATGAGCAACATATAACATTGATCTATAATTGTGCAACATAGATACATGTTGCTCACTTATATACTAATGTTGCACAGTTATAGATCAATATTGAGATATCTAGCCAATGAAACTTAAAAAAAAAAAAAAAAANAAAAAAAAAAAAAAAAAAAAAGTTGCACTCAATAATATTCTCAATTTCTATACCCATCCATTTACCATCTACTATTTTTTTTTTTTATAAATACGATCCATCTACATCTCATTTTTTCCTTTAGGGTAATATATATTTTTTATTATTTTATTGAGTAAATATAAAAGGTTTTCTTGCACTTATAGTCATTTATGTTTAGGGTTCTTTACAGACTTAACTTTTATGTTTATTTTTTGGCAGTATTGGTCCCATATGTTGACAAAATTAGTATTTACTAGTCCTTTTCATGATTCCGTTTGTATTCTATTAGTTTACTCCATGTGCATGTCAAATTCCAGGGGCAAACATGTTATTTTGAAAATTCTGATTCTATTTTTTTCCTTCCTCTGCCCTCTGCATATAGGAAAAAATCGCCGGTTCAACCCATGATTCAGTATAACAAATCCCAAACATCTTATCCATTCCTCAAATAAGTAGTCTTCTTCTTCTCAGCACATACACTTTCACTTCTCCATCTCCTAAACTCCACAACGATGATGTTCTCATCGTCCACGTCGCAGCATTCTGTCATGTGATTTTTTTTATATACAGAGGGTGGGGGAGGGAGGAAAAGAGAATGAGAGTTTTCAAAATGGCATGTTTGTTCTGGCATGTGACCTTCACATGGAGTAAACTAACAGAATACAAACGGAATCATGAAAATGATTAGTGAATGCTAATTTTGTCAACATTTAGGACCAATACTGCCAAAAAATAAACATAAAGGCTAAGTCTGTAACGAACCTTAAATATAAAGGATTATAGGTGCAAAAAAGCCAAAATAAAATCATTCAGCAGAAAAAATAAAAAAATAAATGAAATAATGTTTCAATGTTCAAAGAATGTGGGATTTACAACTACTGTACCAATTTTCATATGCAAAAAGGATTTAAACTATACTGGACCTTTCATAGTATAACAGGGTTCATGCTATTTTTAAGTAATAATTTTTATATATTAATAATATTTGTCTATAATGAATAATATTTTTTCATAATGAGTAATCTTATTTGCAAACTGACTTGGTCCCTCACCACCTGCCCTAACCTTTTGTGGGTAAAAATCCTAAAACACAAATACTTCCTTCACACTTCTCTCCTCCATTGGAAGAAGAAATCCTCTTCTTCCTCTTTTTGGTCTAGAATCGTTCGTTCCTGCCACCTTCTAGCAAAAGAGCTCTGTTTTAAAGTGGGTAAAGGCAACATGATCAATATTTGGGAAGACCCTTGGATTCCAATAACCCTGGCTTCCTTCCAATCCCCAAATCAAATGAGACTGACATGGCTGTAGGTATGGTGGAGAGTCTCCTTCTTCAAGACGGCAACTGGAATTTGATCGGCCTCAATGACCTTTTCAACGCTTCTACGATCTCTAGCATCAAGAAAATCTTCTGGAATAACCATCATTCGAAAGATTCTTTGATCTGGCTTGGTATTAGAATCGGCCAGTTCAATGTTAAATCAGCGGTTCATCTTCTTAACGAGGACCCTATTGATCAATCTCCATGGTGGAGCTCCATCTGGTCCTCAAACCTTCATGATAGGCTCAAACTCTTCCTTTGGAAACTGTAGCCTTCCCGTTAACTCAAACCTGATTGCCAAAAACATTAACTTGAAATCAACCAATTGTCCCTTTGGCTATAACGAGTTGGAAGACTAATGCCACCTTTTTTGGAGATGTCAAGTTGCCAAATCTCTCTGATTTGCCTCCCCGTGGAGCCTTAGATGGGATCACCTCCGGTTAAACAGCCTCCGCCTTTACTTGGATTGCCTGATTAATCCTGCCAATTCCCTGCTAGTTCACTATGAAGACAAGTCAAATTTCTTCTTCTATGCCTCCCTAACTCTTGAACACATTTGGAAAATCCCAAATTCCTTCATACACAACAACAAATTGTTTGACCTTGAGGAAAGTTTTCAGCACTTGAATGATAGATTTTGTGAATCCAAAGCCTCATTTTTGGTTTCCCTTCTGGCAAGGCATCCCAGCAGCCACTCATCTTAGATCCCTCCTTCTGAAAATTTTATCAAGATCAATAATGATGCCTCGGTCAAGAATGGTTTGGCCTTCTTAGGTCTGGTTGCTAGAAACCATAGAGGAGAAGTGGTCAACATTTAGATTGATAAATGTTGTATTGACATCCTGAAGGCCGCTGAAGCTCTGGCCATCCTTAAAGCCATTCATCTTGCAACTACAGAAGGTTGGAATCATATTATTTGTCAAAGTGATGCAAAGCTGGTTATTCATGCTCTGAACAATTTGTCCCATTTCCCTCCTCACTAGACTGTTGCGGGCTATATCAGTAGTATTCTGTCTCTCTCTAGCTCCCTTAATGATGTTAATTTTGTCTGGGTCCCCATAAATTGTAATCTTCTTGCTAACTGGGTGGCCAAATGGGGCAGAAAAAACCATGTTTCAGGGATCTTTACCCTGTCTCTCTGCCACCCTCTTTTGTTTCTATTAGGAATCAAGATTCTAGTCCTGTTGCTAGTTGTTGAGTCTCTGGCAGTTTGTTTTGCTATCTTTTTGGTTTATATAAGTCATTTTTCAAGCAAAAAAAAAATTGTCTATAACAAGTAATATTAATCTATTATATATAATATTTCGTCCATAAAAAATAACTTTAATCTATAATTAGTAATATTTTTCTATAATAAGTAATATTGTCTATATTAAATAATATTTGGTCTATAATGTATAATGTTTAATTCAACAAAGAATTCAATATAAAAATTGCCTCCAAAAAAAAGTTATATTTTTCTATAATAAACAATATTATCTATATTGAATAATATTTGATCTATAATGTTTAATTCAAAAGTTTCACTATAAAAATCCGCTTCAAAATTTATTTTCCTATTCCAATCCAAATTACAATTTAGCCCATTTTATGTTATTATATTTATTTTTTTGGGGGGCTAAATTCCTATTTTAGTTCAATGCTTTTCTATCCACTTTAGTTTATACGGTCAAAGTATATTGAAATTTTAAATTTTTTATTAGATTAATAATATTTTTAAGTGATATTTTATTTATAGTAAGTAATATATATAACTAGTAATAATTTTTTTATAATTAGTGATATTATTTTAATAAATAATATTTAATTTATAATGTCAAATGTTTAATTTAAATAATATTATTTATAATAAATAACGTTACCTTTAACGAATAATACGTTGAATAACTAGTATTTTTTAGAGGTTTCAAACTGAAACTTCTAAATGAAAAAGTTTCATGAAAATTCCAGTTTTTTATGCACTAGAGTCCAAACATGTAGAACCCTCTCTGGATTTCATTTGAGATAGAGCGCACACAGCATCTTAAAGCCATACTTTTTTTCTTTTGGAGCCTTATCCTCTCACGTGTCAACCCACCACTTGTACACAGATTCACTTCCCACAACATCAATACCCAGAAAATAAAACACACACACAACAACTCCACTCCATCATCACTTCTCAGCCATGTAATTGTATTTACCACCAAATGCAAGAAACCCACTTCCTCTTTTCCATCTCCAACAAATCCAATCCCTTTTCCACTACCAGACCTCCCCATTTCCTTTCCTCCCACACCCACCACCACCATGATTTCCCTTCTCTTCCTCCCCCACTTAGAAACCTCCATTTACCAATCCTTTCCTCTAAAGCCACCATTTCTCTCCCTCCCAAACACCCAACTCCAACTTCACAAATCCCGCCTATATCCCCACCCCCACCTATATCCCCGCCCCCACTCAGCTCCGACTTCCAAGAGAAAATGCTCTTCCTCGACTCTATCGGCATCGACTTCCTCTCCCTAATCCAAGACTACCCTCCTGTCGTTTCCGCTTCACTTTCCGATATCAAATCCACCGTTGACTTCATCACCTCCATGGGTTTCACGGCGGTCGAGTTCCGGCGGATTATCGGAATGTGCCCTGAAGTTCTCACCTCCCAGGTCACCGATATCGTCCCGGTTTTCACGTTTCTGATTCGGGAAGCCCACGTTAATGGGTCCGAGCTTAAACGGGTCATAAACCGGCGGCCCAGATTGCTCGCTTGCAGCGTGAAGAATCGGCTCCGACCCACTTTGTATTTCCTCCAGAGCATTGGGATTTCGGAGGTTAAGAGGCACACCAACTTGCTTTCTTGTAGCGTTGAAGAAAAGCTCATACCCCGAATCGAATACTTTGAAAAGATTGGGTTTCGTCACCGGGATGCTTTGTCTATGTTTCGCAGATTTCCGCAGCTGTTTTGCTATAGCGTTAAACACAATTTTGAGCCGAAATTCGATTACTTTGTGGTGGAAATGGGGAGGGATTTGAAGGAGCTGAAGGAGTTCCCGCATTACTTTTCGTTTAGCTTAGAGAGCAGGATTAAGCCGAGGCACCAATGCTGTGTAGAAAAGGGTGTGTGCTTTCCTCTTCCTATATTGTTAAAGACCAACGAGGCCCAATTCTGTGATAGATTGGAGGTTTGTTGTAATACTTCCATGCCGCATACTTCTTCCCCTTTGTGGTGTACAAATTGTGAAATTCATTCTATATAAAAAAAAAAAAAAAAAAAAAAAAAAAAAATTTAGAAAAGTTTAAACTTTGTTCTTTTTCTTGACTTTTCCCTGTTATTTCTGTCTCAACTTTACTTCAATATTGACTATACTATTGAAAATAAATTCCCTTTTTGATTTTCCATTTTTCCTGTGCAATCATACGGGTTCCTCTGCTAGATTTTTCTGTTCAACTGATAAAAAAGCCCTGGTTTTATGTCTGTTGATGAGCTGTGCATAGAATAAACATTAGTTTATGAGGCTGTGTTTTGACTATTAGAATAAGACTTTGCATATCAGCAATATTGTCATTCACATCATTAGTTTCTGGAATGGAACTAGATTCATGAATAATCACCAATTTGGTGCAATAGTATAGTAGAAATGAAGTTCCGTAAGAGAAACTTCTTTTCTCTTCCTTATTGTGTAACCATTGATCAGGAAGAAATATGGTAAAGCAATCAAACTATTTCAATATGAGGGCTCCTTTTACAGCCCCCATCCTTAAATGTTTCCCATATCAGGAAGTCTCTATGCTGTTAATGTTGGACATGTAAGCAGGGCTAGCAGCTAAACTGAAAGCCACTTTTTCTTGTTCATAAGCTCTATAAACTGGGATCCTAGCTTATGCACAAACGTTAAGACTTGCAAGCTTCTGCATGATGGGCATTCAACTTGCTTAAAGCATTATCTTTGGGAAACTAGTAAATAAAGTTATTATTGTGCTGCAACAACTATGCTGCGAACTTTCAAATTGTGAGCATTTGTACATTCGAAATTCATCATATGTTAGAACATTTCTGTATTACATTGCACACCTTGTATACCAATTCTTACTAATTGGTGGAACACATTATTTTATAAAACTATAGTAGAAATTTAACTGTTTTAGATGGTCACAGCTGTGGCGCAGTTTCTCAGTTCACCTGCGAATCCTTACATTAAGCAACATAATCTATCAGTTTTCATAAATGTTTTGGTCTATAACATGTTATTGTTAACCTCAAAGTATGAAGTTAAACAAATGTAGACTCTGGAGACGTCTTAACCAAATTTAGGCTTTCAAGTCATTCAAACTCGAATGGTATATACTACTTATATTAATGCATGGAACTATGAATTAGTTTATTTTTAAATGTTTACAATATCTCTGCGTTTAGCAAACTAACGTGCTTACAGAAATAGAATTTGAGGCGTTCAAATGTTGTACTTCCTGTATTCTGCCATGATACTGCTGAACTATAGTCAATTTGTGTTAGTTTCTCCCTAGTTCACATAACCATAATTTAATTTGTAACATCTTGGATTGTTAATTCGTAGGGGGTTATTTGTTATATGTAAACTATCAAATATTACAGGGGAGTTTTGCGTATTTTTCCCTCTCAATTATTGTATATTTTACACTTTAAAATGTTGGTCACACATTATTACAGTGATCACTACGATTAAAATTGTGGCTTTTTAAAGTCTAACCAGTTTAATTGGTAGCAGTAAAACCTTTTTAACGGTCCAAAACATCCCCTTTTTTTTTCCTTTTTATTTTTATTTTTATTTTTTGGGTTTTCAGCTGTTGAGATTGCATATGTATACATTTGTGAGCTTCATTGAAAATCGGTACAAGTGATGAGCAAACCTAAATATCCAATTTGCCTCAAAAGATTAAAGTTTGACATCATGCATGTAGGGTCTAAAGTTTGGGCACCCAGGCATGATGCAAGTTGATGCGGAACCCCAAGCTTAAAGAAATTGTAATCCCAACACACAAGATGATATGGAACAAACCCTAGGTAAAAACCCACCATATAACACCTCTAGATAACAATTGTATCTAGCAACACTAATTAGAAGGCAAAGAATGAAATTGAAATTTGCCACAAAGTAAATACATTTGATAAGAAGATCAATTCCCAAATGCAACCAGTAGAAGAAGAACTATCCTCTCTTGGAACACAAGTCTTGTTGAAAACAAGAGTAGATTCTCAATAATCAATAATCAAAGTTGTTTTACAAGCTAGTAACCCCTCCTTTATATAGATATTAGGGTTAGGTTAAGAATCAATGTAGACCATAAAATAATTAGGAAAGTAATCCTAAGGCTAAAAACTAACCCTAAATAAAAATAATCCAAAAATAGAAATAATTACAAAACTGCCATTATAATCTGGAAATAGCAATAATTACGAAACTGCTATTATAATCCGAAAATAGCTAAATTACGAAACTGCCATTGTAATCCGAAAATGACTAAAATTATGTCGTTTCGTCTTTGCAACTCCCGAGCAGCATTACCACCTTCATTCCTTGCTTGGACATCATGCTTAAATCATCATTATGCCTCATAAAAGTGTTTGGATCATGTGGATACTTGAATCGATCTTCATTAATTATTCTCTTCACAAGTCCAAGCATTCCCGCTTTGATCTTCTTAGCTCGAGAACGCGTCACTGGTCCACTTGGCAGCACAATGTCTTCACCACGAACATCCATGCTAGAAGAGCGCTCGATGCCCACATCACAAGTTTTGTAGATTCTAACAAATTTATGTTTAGTTACAGTCAACGATTTGAATCGGAATTCTATTAATTACTTTGCCGTAAAAATGGCATGTAGAGTTGAACGATCTAATACGTTTGGAAAGAACTGCTAGTTTAGCTAAGGAAACAAGAAAAATATAAGCTCTAAAGATATCTTGTGCTATTGTTTCCTTTTATTTTATTTTATTTTTATTTTCCTAAAGAAAGGAATTCATGATCCAAAGGAAGAAGAAAAAAAAAAAAGAAAAGGAGCAATTATATATATCATCAACAACAACATAAAGTACAAGAATCAATAAAAGAACAATCCTATTCTCTAGCACCATGCAAAAGTGAATAGGGTTTAGTCAATGGCTTCTCACATAAGGGATAGGCTAGAGTGCAACCTTCAATGGTTGCACTAAATGAAACCCCTCGCTTTTGACTTGTAACCTTTAAAATCGGTCATAGTAACTCTTATTTACTTTTTTATTTTTTTATTTTTTACTTTTTTCTTTTCCCTTGTCTTCTCCGGCGCGTCATTTCAAAATGTTTTTTTTGGTCTTCACTTTTCCCCTTTTTCGATCAATCTCTACAACAGTGAGTGAGAAATTTTTTTTTTTCATTCTTCTATCGTATTTTTGCACGGTAAGTTTGTTTATTTGTCGTTGAAATTTTTTGTTTCTCTTCTTCCATTTTCCCCACAGGCACCAGATGATATAATGTTCAAATAAAACCCCCAAATTTTGTTTGTCTTTTCACAGTTTATCTGCAATTGTTTGAATTTTTGTTTTTTTTTCACTTCTCCCATATCATTTTCACTGTTTCTCTGCAATTTATTTATCTTTTTGTTCTTTTTCATTTCTTCCATATCAATCTCATAGTTTCTCTGCAATTTGTGATTTTATAATGCAAATTAGGTAGGCCTTACAGAGTTATCGTCTTCAAATCTCGCCCGCAATACATTGTCCACATTTAATCATGGAGGGTGAAAGTAAGCAGTATGACAATGTGTGATTTTATTTGTGATTTGAAGTAAATTGAGTGTTCATGTGTATATTTTGATACCATATGGTGTTTTTTGTTATGAAAATCCCATATGCTGTTCTGTTTAATAAAGGGTTCACTGTGGTGGGTTGTTTGTGGGCATGTTGCCGTTTGGTTTCCCAGTATAGGGTGTTATATGGAAAAAATCATGGAGATTTACCCCGTGATTTTCACGGGGTACCTTACATAGTAATACGGGGATATGCAAAAATATTTGTTAGTATATCTTCCTTTCACCCCGTATAAAGTTTGCGGGTGCCCTGGGGAAACAGCGGGGTAAATTTTAACTAGTGGATAATGCCTTTTACCCCGCCTGTATAATGGGGGCCACTGCACATTAGTGCAGGGGCTGTAATTGTAGATGTTTGGTGTCCTGCCATGTGTCCCGTACATGGTATGCGGGTCCCCCGTATTAAACCTGGGATAATTTATTGAATATACATTCAAGCTTTATCCCTTGTGTACAATGGGGTACCCCCGGGCGTATTAACGGGAGAAAAGGCAAGTGCATCTTTCGGGTCACTGCCATTTCTCCAGTAAATTGTCCGCGGGGACCCCGTGTATAACTCGAGATCATTTATTTAAGATACATAAGAGATGTACCCTATGTTTTACACGGGGTACCCGGAACTTGGAGACGGAAGGCAGATGTCAACATTGCTTGGCTTCTCAGCCATTTGTCCCGTACATCAATGCGGGGCCCCCTCATTCAACCCGGTGTACATTCTTAACCATGTTTTAGGGTTTTAACCAGCTGTTTCAAATTTCTTTTATAGTATGAAATCTTATTGTATAACTTATTCTGTGCAGATGATGTTTTTGATGAAACAGAAAGGAAGGGTAATACTAATGCAAAGAAATTGTCTGCGAATGGATGGTTCAATTACTAGTGAGTACAAAGTTATGTTAAATTCTTTTATAGATAAAGTAATTTTCTACTGCCATGTGAAAAAAATAATTCGGTTGGTCCAGCACTAACTGTAAATTTATATTTTGTTATATTTTATTGTGGTACACTAATAGTGTGGTTGAACGTCAAAAGCAAACGGGTGATTTTAAAGTTAATCTGGAGGTAAGTATAACAGTGAAATTGTATGTGCGTAGTAGCTGGATGAGAAAAAAAAATATAATGCTGAGGTTTGTCTTTGTTTAGGTTATGAAAGAATTGGCTCGGGAATGGAAAGAGCTTGAGGCTGATGAGAGAGCAAAATACGAAGAGGTCCGAGCTGAGAGGAAGAAGAGTTTTGTTAGCAGATGTTCCTCGGAAAGACTATGGAGCGTTGCAGAAGGGTTAAGCGATGCTCAAAGGAATGTAGTAAATGGATAAGGCTTTGGTTGTTTCATAACTCGAAGAATCTGCAGGATAAAAAAGCAACTGCTGTCGTGGCTGTTGGATCAATTCGATCCAACTTCTTGCACACTCACACTTGACAGAGTTCATTACCCATTAAGTGTACCCGATGTTCAACGAATGATGGGACTGGTCGATCAACATGGTGAAGTTGATGACACATTTTCAATGGAGGACGTTGAGGTCCTGAAAATGAAATACGCCACCGACGACAGAGGCATATCGATTGCTGACCTACAGGCTCTGCTATTGAATAACCGTGCAGCATACGATGATTTCAATGTGGTATTCACACTATTTCTGATGGGGACAATTCTAAGTCCAAACTCAAGAATGGTAGTTAAAACAAACGACCTTGGGTGAGTGACGAAACCCGAACTAATTACAAAGCATAAATGGGCTTTGTTTACATTCAATGGATTTGTTGAAGGGATGAGGAAGTATAAGGAGCACAATCTACTCTATATTCCTGGATGCCTCCTAGTTTCATAGGTTAATCATCTATAATGACCTTCTGAATCTCGTTGTCTATTCATAGCATACGTAATTTTGCTAACCTATTGCAAGACATCATTATTGTTGTTTGTCGTATAGCTTTTTTATCTGGGTCTGTCTTCGACTGGGAGGAGAATTGTCAGAAGTTTGTTGACACCCATTACTGCTTGGGAAGAATCTAAGATGAAGCGATTCATGAAGATATTCACCCGAAATGGAGGTTTCCTTTCTGACAAGGTAAATTTAGCAAACATAAACTTTTTACGGCATACTTTAAAATTTTTGCATATTACTTATTTAAATTAATTGCAATTTTTTTTACCCCATTGTCACGTAAATATCAGCTTTGTGTATTACAGGTTGTTGAGGGCGAAATGTCAACATCGAAGGAAAGTACGAGATTCGTTCTGCCCCAAGAAAATAATAATGATATTAACAGTGCAATAAGAGTAGCTGTACAAGCCATTCAAATAGATGTTGGTGTTTTGCATGGAAAGGTCAAAGATTTGAGTAAAACTATAGGAAGTTCAAGGCGAAGGTGACAGAACACCTTTCAACCATTTCTCAAACACTGACCAAGTTAAATGAAGTAGTTGAAAATTTGACATCGAATGCCTCAAATCCGAAGTCCAATGGTGACACGGTCAGAATTCAGAAAGAGGAGAGGAAAGGCAAACAACCAATGCATGCCAGCCACAAAAAAACGAGAAAGAAGGATTCGTCAATCATATTGCTTTCCGCTGAAGAAGAAATTCCACCAAAGAATTGTGGGGACAACGATTCATCCTCGTTTGGCACATCACAGTTCGAAAAGCACATGGATGCATTGACGATAAAGCTAGCACCCACTTGAGTAAGAAAATTTGTCATTTGTTATTTCTTATTTTGTTTGTCATTTATGTTGCACAAGCTTGAAATATTTGTGACTGATACTCTAAATTTGTCATGCGAGTGGGGAAAATATTGCCACTTCTAATGCTCCAAGTAAGCGTTATGTGCGTACACGAGCTTCAACACGTCATAGTGGTGTGCCACTGAATGATGACGGTTTCAAACTGAGTGAAATTCAAACAAACGTCTCCAACTCTTCTGAGTTTATTTCTGCGGGCCATTTCGTGTCGAAAAAAATATGCCACCGACCAATGCAAAATTACTTGAGTACATTTTCGACACATCACTTAATCCAAAGTAAGTACACTCTTTGTCGTTCTAGTCGATTAGTTTAATTGGATCTGTGCACTGTGTTTTGTTAAATAATGGCCATCAAATTGTTGACTTTCTTGCTTATGTTTGTTAGGGAAATATTGGTGCAAATGGCACATAATTTCTATACTCGCCATGTACTTCAGTCATTATGGCCTTCAAGGTGGCTGAATGGCGATGTCAGTTATCTATCGCTTCCCTGCCTATGCCATTCATATTCGATCTACTTAACAGCGTATGGTTAATTGTGAAGGTCAAAACATTGGCGGCAGACATGCTAACGCTTCACCAAAGATAAGAGCGTATTTAGAAGCGGCTAGGAATTGGTTTTTGCCAACTTACTTCCAAGTACGTACATGTTAGATTTATAGCATTTGGTGAATGTGTCTTGGCATGCTAATGGAACTAATATGTGCATTGTATTTTATTTGTTTTGCATCGGCTAGCAACGAGCATTGCAAACTAACAAGGACATGTCCACATTTGACAAAAAAAGGAAATTCAGGCAGTTGTACATGGGGAAGCTGCATGCCATTGAACAGATGAACAATCATTGTACATGATTGTTATGGAACACTGGGTTAAATGTTTTGGTACATTTTCTATATTGATCGAAACATATTGTCAATATTTTACAGATGTACATTCCGCTGCATGATCCACAATGTCATTGGTATCTAATGGTTGTATGTCTGCCGGAAAAAGTTTGTGAGATATGGGGTCCCCTCCTATCAACCAGAAGGACTATCGCCCGGGAAAAATTGGCACTCTCCGTTGTAAGTCCATCGTCTTAGACTTAGATATATTGTATTTTTAAAATTTTATATCGGACGTCTGGAATGCATATTATAATGATGCATACTATCTACTGCATATTGGTTTAAGACTTACCATGGTTAAATAATGTGCTGCAGCTAAGTTCGTTGGATATTATCTTCAGTGATGAAATCCAAGAACTTTTCAATCCAAGAACTGTACAGTCAAAATACACCATTTCAGAAACAGCGATACTTTCTGGACATAACAGTATAGCTTATCTTCAACTTTTCTGCTTTATATGATTGACGCAAACCGTTAACTGTTTTGTGATCTATCTTGCACCACAACATTTCCTTATTGCATTTCTTGTCATACACTCTAACTGTGATCCCCCGCAATATATACGATTTGAATTATGACGAATAAGTGCCCTAATAGGATAATATTAGCATCAATAATTAAGCGAGTTTAAAAACTGTATTTGGATAATGCAGTTAAAATTGTGACATGCACATTGTCGTTCACATTACATGTAGCGAAGGGTTGGAATTTGCAATCCAGTGTATATTTGATTCCAAGTTAACAAACTTACCTATAACCTCCCTGCCACCATGGAACCAACGAATAGTCTTTGGTTGTGTTGTCGATACTTGTATTGGTTTGAAATGCTGTTTGGGACATTTGGTCACAATCTATGTGTTCCGACCCGCCAGTGTGCATTAACTCATGCTCAATGAAGTCTATTGTCTTCAACGATTCCCAATCAATTTCGGATGCAGTATCATTTAATCCAACATTGTGTGATGTGTTAAAGTATCCACATTTGTTGTCAGTCATTTTTTTCCACAAGTTCGCTTTGTGTAACCAAACATTTTGCACTGACTGCATCTTCGTTCTTTTACCTCCTTCGTCCCAGCAGCTGCTCCACCTTCGGTCTTCACTACAAGTGGATCTTGAACGACATTGTGTTTCCCTTTCCTATCCCCAACTGTCAATTATGTTTCGTCAAAGACCCTCGCAGCTTCTTCCAATCGACTTGCCAAATTAAACATTTCTCTTTTAGCCACTTCGTATCCTCCTTCAGTTTTTGATCCAAACAAATATATCTTGTTACTGATTACAAATAATGATGCATAACGAATTGACATTGCTGCCTCGTTGGATAATTCACCTACCCCGCAATGTTCTATGGTTCCCTCGATCTTTGGGTCCTTTCTCCATCGAGGTATAATTAATGAATTAGGAATTTTATCAAGATGCTTCTGCTTCATGATGTACAAAGCATGACTGCATGGAATGCCAACATTGTCAAACAAGTTGCATGAACATTCTATATGGATATGTAACGTAGTACGTGACGCTCCATTTAGACTGAGGTTCTCTAAACTTAGTCAAGTTGTACAACATATTGTCTCCGTATCCGATGCAATCGTTTTTAATCAACAATGTCTCATCCTGTATCTGCATCTGCACTTATAAATTTTCCTGGTGTATACTTCTCCTGCATGTTTCTCATAATGCTTGAGGTATGTAATAGAGATTGGAATTGTAGATGTACTCTTAACATTGTCGTGTACCTCCTTGTTCCGCACCCGTGATATAGTCCGGTCTACCTGCATTATGAATTCATATAACTTCAATCTGTCTTTCACATATTTGTTCATATAGGAATTCATGCTCTCACATCTCTGAGTGCTACGCAATCCAGCAAAAAATTTTCCTTTCATGAAAGCTTCGGCCCACATTCCACATGTCTCATTCATCTTTTTTATCCATTCATTACCATGCAAATAAAATTTGTCTAGCATGCGAGACCATCGATTTTGGAACTTTTCCACCCTATACTCGTTCATCATGCAATCAGTGAATGCCCGCACCTTGTCTGGATCATGCAAGTTTGCTTGAGCATTTCTCTCTATATGCCATATGCACAGTCGGTGGTTCGCAAGCAGAAAAATGTCTTGAATTGCTTTTCTCATTGCGTATCTCCATTATTAACAACTGAATTAGGATGCTTATTGTACATTGCTTGAAGAAAAGTATGCAGAACCCATGTATACGTTTCAACTAATTCATCGACTAGCAACGCCATTCCAAAAATGCACGTCCTGCTATGGTGATTTACACCCACTAGTATAACCAGTGACTTGTCATACACGTTCGTTTTGTAAGTTGCATTAAATGCCATCACATCCCCAAAACACCGGTAATCAAACCGAGATATTGAGTCTGCCTAAAATATGTTCGTAAGTCTAATATCCGAGTCAACTATATAGTTAAAGAATATATCCGGATCTATCTCTTTCTTAGTACGAAAGTGCGAGATCAAACTTTCTGCATACGTTTCGTGTAAACCATCATTGCGGTCGGATGTAAATTTATTTTGCAAATATTTCAATGTGAACCTTACTCAATCGTATCCAGCAGCTTTATCTGCCATGTACTCCAATTTTTTAGATGTTCCAATACTAACATTGTGCATGCCTCTAGCTTCTGTTAGATAGGGATCTTCAACTGATCGGTTGGATCGAAGAAACTGTATTTGGATACCATTTAGGAAAGGATGTGAACGGCCATGTACAAATTTTGGCACTATCTAATTTTCTTTGGCCCTATTTTTAATCACACCAAACAAAGCTGGACATCCTACTCAAGTAAGTGCCCTCGGTTCCCTCTGCCTATCTTTTCTGTTGTGCCACATGTGGCTTCTATATCTTTCTTTTTCACAAACTCAAATGCGTTTCTGAATGTCTCCATTACAATCCTTTTTCATATGATGCTTGCGCATGCCGAATCCAATTATTTTGGCATACGTTGAATAAAACACAGCTACAACCTCAACAGACTTAAACTCTTCACCTACCATGTCTTCCATACACAAAGAACCATAATTTTTTCCTTTTCTGAATTTCATTTCAACATCTTCGATGTTCATACTCTCTGAATTATTGCAATCCATACTTTCCATACTTTGTTGTCAAATGTTTTTAACTTCCACCCTACGACCATCCACTATATTTATATCTTCTATAAAAGTTTCAACTATACTACATTTTCCCTGTCTTCTACACATTTGAGGTGCCATACCACTGAATTTGCATAGCCAAATAGACTGTATTATTCAGGCTAACGACGTATAAAATATATATTTTACGAGGAAAAGTAACACAACAACATTTGTCCCTAACAAAGCGATAGTAATATATTTAGATCAATTTTTCAAAAAAATGCTGTGAACTCAAATTATAAGATAAACTCGAAGTTTACCTGTATATAGTGAACTCAAATACTTGCTGTTCGCACCACACGGCATTGAAATTAAAAATTCACTGCAATGAAATATTGGTGAAACACAAGTTGGTATGAAATGCTGGTTGGTTTGAGAAAAAAATGAGATGTTGTTTGTGATCCAGTTGGAATTTTAGGATGCCATTGTGGCATTTATGATTGTGGTTGGTCATTGACCAACCCAAAACTTATTACATGATGTAGAAGAATTTATTACATTTCTGTAAGGACTACCAACCTCACTAACCTCATAGTTAACATTGCACTTATTTTTTACCCCGTGGTTGTTATAATGAAAAAAGGAGTTGACATCAATTTATGGCACATTTGTCACAATTGGATATTTTGGGTATATATTGAATTCACCCCGTATACATAAACGGGAACCCCGCAGACATTCATGGGGAAAATATTTATCCCGTCGTCTTTTTTTTAGTAAAGGGTTCATACGTTTCAGAATATACCCCGTGTACATCCCAGGGTACCTAGCAATAAAAAACGGGGTTAACGTCAAGTGGTATTTTGGTGTCTCTGACTTGTGCCCCGTGCCATAAAATGTTAGGACCCCAAGTTATATGCGGGTGGAAATATCATTTCTTATTTAGAATACACCCCGTGTAATTCCCGGGCTACCTCGGAATAAGAAACGAGGTTAACGTCAAGCATTCTTTTGGTGTCTCTGACTTGTGCCCCATACCATAAAATGCGGGGACCCCGGATTATATGTGGGTGAAAATATCATTTCTTGTTCAGAATACACCCCATGTAATTCCCGGGCTACCTCAAAATAAGAAATGGGGTTAATGTCAAGCGGTCTTTTGGTGTCTCTGACTTGTGCCCCGTACCATAAACTGCGGGGACCCTATGTTTTATGCGGGTGAAAATATAATTTCTTGTTCAGAATACACCCTGTGTAATTCCCGGGCTACCCCAAAATAAGAAATGAGGTTAACGTCAAGCAGTCCTTTGTTGTCTCTGACTTGTGCCCCATACCATAAAATGCGGGGACCCCGAGTTACATGCAGGGTTCATTATTTTTGTTTAATTTATTTGGACGACCATATTAACTGTTAACTATTTACCAAAAAAAATAAAATTTTAAATGTTAACTTTATTTGGACTCGGGACTTTCAGGCAAGGCAAGCTCCCAGGGCCCTCTTTCACGACTACGGGGTAAAAAACATAAGTTAGGGGCAGAAACATAGCTACGGCAGTACACGACAACAACTGATTCAAAGTGCAACCGTTCCGATTGGCAATTTTCCATTCACATTCGTTAACTACAACAATGGGGAGAGTTAAACAAACAGCCGGAAAAACAAAGTAGCCGAAACCATCTCAATAGCATAAGAGAACCAGCACCGCTGCAGACCAAGTCGGAAAACCAAGCACGTCGACCCCACGAACTGCAATCGGGCCCAGCTTAGACCCCACCGTAGACTCCAGGCCACCAATCTCAACTTATGACAAGGAAACATTGGTCATACCAATCCTTAACCCTAAAAACTAAATTCTCCTTTCATAGATTTTTTTGGTTGCTGAGAACACCATATGAAATGGAGAACAGTGCACGATTCGGTTCAATTAATATTATTGTTGTTAAAGTACTAAATTTTTCATCCAAATTTTCAACTCTTTCAAAATGCAAAAAGTTAAGGGATTAAAATGGTTTGGTGAATAGTTAGGTATTCAATTTAGGATAGTATTAACTGTCGTTAGGGTTTACCCCGAGCATGACACAGGTCACCCTATTTAAATACATGGGGTATGATTTGAATTGGACATCTGGGTCCCTGTCTGATGTGGAACCCCAAGCTTAAAGAAATTGTAATCCCAACACACAAGATGATATGGAACAAACCCTAGGTAAAAACCCGCCCTATAGCACCTCTAGATAACAATTGTATCTAGCAACACTAATTAGAAGGTAAATAATGAAATTGAAATTTGCCACAAAGTAAATACCTTTGATAAGAAGATCAATTCCCAATGCAACAAGTAGAAGAAGAACTATCCTCACTTAGAACACACAAGTCTTGTTGAAAACAAGAGTAGATTTCTCAATAATCAATAATCAAAGTTGTTTTACAAGCTAGTAACCCCCCCTTTATATAGATATTAGGGTTAGGTTAAGAATCAATCTAGAGCATAAAATAATTAGGAAAGTAATCCTAAGGCTAAAGATTAACCCTAAATAAATATAATCCAAAAATAGAAATAATTACAAAACTGACATTATAATATGGAAATGGCAATAGTTACGAAACTGCCATTATCATCCGAAAATAGCTAAATTACGAAACTGCCATTGTAATCCGAAAAAGGCTAAAATTATATCGTTTCGTCTTTGCAACTTCCGAGCAGCATTACCACCTTCATTCGTTTCTTGGACATCATACTTAAATCATCATTATGCCTTATAAAAGTGTTTGGATCATGTGGATACTTGAATTGCTCTTCATCAATTATTCTCTTCACAAGTCCAAGCATTCCCGCTTTGATATTCTTAGCTCGAGAACGCGTCACTGGTCCACTTGGCAGCACAATGTCTTCACCACGAACATCCATGCTTGAAGAGCGCTCGATGCCCACATCATTCCCTCCCTCCTCAAAAAGATTCGTCCTCGAATTTGCATCCATGTCAAAAGGAGAAAGATCAGCATCATTGAATGATGCAGACACATTTTACTCACCTGGAAAATCAATCTTGTATGCATTGTCATTGATCCTCTCGAGAACTTGAAAAGGTCCATCGCCTCTAGCATCCAACTTAGACTTCCTTTGGTTAGGAAACCTTTCCTTCCTCATGTGTACCCAAACCCAATCTCCTGGTTCAAATATCACTTGCTTTTGCCCCTTATTTGCTTTTTGAGCAGTTAGACTGTTACGCTTCTCAATTTGCAACCTCGCCTTCTCATGTCTAGTCTTAACCAAATGCGCCTTCTTTTGTCCATCTAAGCTAGCAAACTCACTCAAAGGTAAAGGCATCAAATCCAACACAGTTAAAGGATTAAAACCATACACAATCTCAAATGGTGAAAAACCTGTAGAAGAATGAATAACTCTATTATATGCAAATTCAACAAAAGGTAAACAATCTTCCCAAGTTTTCAAATAGTGCATACAACTCCTTGTCATACGTCGAGTACTTGAGTTGAGCCCCATTTAGCTTCTCACTAAAGTATGCAATGAGATGTTTTTCCTGCATCAAAACAGCACCTATACCAATCCAGAAGCATCACATTCAACCTCAAGCATCTTATCAAAATTAGGTAGAACAAGAATAGGAGCCGAACATAAATTATCTTTTAAAGTTTGAAACGCATGTTCTTGTTCCTTACCCCATTTAAAAACTACCTCTTTTTTTTACAATCTCATTCAAAGGAGCAGCTATGGTAGAGAAGTCCTTCATAAACCTTCTATAAAATCCATCTAAACCATGAAAACTTCTTACCTCAGACACGTTCTTAGGTGTAGGCCATTCCTTGATAGCCTTGATCTTCTCTTCATCTACTTCAACACCCTGTGCACTCACAACAAAACTAAGGAAAACAAGCCTATCTATACAAAATGTGCATTTTTTAAGGTTAGCATATAATTTCTCTTTTCTAAGCACATCTAGCACTTGGTTGACATGCATCACATGGTCATCTAAACTTTTGCTATATATCAAAATATCATCAAAAAATACAACCACAAACTTTTCTAGAAATTCCCTTAAAACATGGTTCATTAATCGCATAAATGTACTAGGATCATTAGTTAACCCAAAAGGCATAACCATCCATTCATATAAACCATATTTTGTTTTAAAAGCAGTTTTCCACTCATCCCCTTGCTTCATCCGAATTTGATGGTATCAACTTTTTAAATCTATCTTAGTAAATATAGCAAGCACCATGCAATTCATCAAGCATATCATCTAACCTAGGAATGGGATAACGATACTTTACCGTTATTTTATTCACTGCTCGACAATCAACACACATCCTTCATGTGTCATCCTTCTTGGGTACCAATAAGACCGGTACAGCACAAGGACTCATGCTCTCCCTAACATGACCCTTTGCTAGCAACTCCTCCACTTGCCTTTGTAACTCCTTCGTTTCCTCGGGATTGCTACGATAGGCTGGTCGATTTGGAATGCTTGCTCCAGGTACAAAATCTATTTGGTGCTCAATACCTCTCAATGGTGGCAATCCAGTCGGCATCTCTTCTGGAAAAACATCGTCAAAATCCTGCAATAAAGAGACAAAAACACTAGGCAAAACGGGGTTAAGGTTAGTTTCACAAAGCAAAACCTCTCGAAACCTCACCAACAATATTGCTTTGTTGCCTAAGAATGCACTCTTGATTTCTCTTTCTTTTGCATAAAAACTCTTTTTCTTTTCACACTTTTCACTTTTCTGTCTTGCACTTCCCTCTTTATTACTAGTGCAATCACTTACCATTGGGCCTTTATTTTTATTCTTTTTACTCTTGGCCTCTTTACACTCAATTATTTTATTTGCCTCACTTCCCAAATCCCCATGGGAAACTTAGGATAGTTTCAAATGTTCTAGATACACCTCTATTGGAGATAATGGTGCAAGTGTGACTTTCTTTCCATTGTGCTCAAAAAAATACATATTCTTAAAACCTTCATGGATAGTCCTTCTATAATATTTCCATTGATGCAGAACCCCAAGCTTAAAGAAACTGTAATCCCAACACACAAGATGATATGGAACAAACCCTAGGTAGAAACCCGCCCTATAGCACAGCTAGATAACAATTGTATCTACCAACACTAATTAGAAGGCAAAGAATGAAATTGAAATTCGCCACAAAGTAAATACCTTTGATAAGAAGATAAATTCCCAAATGCAACCAGTAGAAGAATAACCATGCTCTCTTGGAACACACAAGTCTTGTTGAAAACAAGAGTAGATTCTCAATAATCAATAATCAAAGTTGTTTGACAAGCTAGTAAGCCCCCCTTTATATAGATATTAGGGTTAGGTTAAGAATCAATCTAGACCATAAAATAATTAGTAAAGTAATCCTAAGGCTAAAAACTAACCCTAAATAAAAATAATCCAAAAATAGAAATAATTAGAAAACTGCCATTATAATCTGGAAATAGCAATAATTACGAAACTGCCATTATAATCCGAAAATAGCTAAATTACAAAACTGCCATTGTAATCCGAAAATGGCTAAAATTATGTCATTTCGTCTTTGCAACTCCCGAACAGCATTACCACCTTCATTCCTCTCTTGGACATCATGCTTAAATCATCATTATGCCTCATAAAAGTGTTTGGATCCTGTGGATACTTGAATCAATCTTCATCAATTATTCTCTTCACAAGTCCAAGCATTCCCGCTTTGATCTTCTTAGCTCGAGAATGCGTCACTGGTCCACTTGGCAGCACAATGTCTTCACCACGAACAACCATGCTAGAAGAGCGCTCGATGCCCACATCATCCATGGTCTACCCAACAAAATATGCCCCGCTTGCATAGGTACTACATCACACAAAAACTCATCACTATACTTTCCAATAGAAAGTGCAACTTTCACTCTCTTATTTACCTTAATCTCCCCGCTGTCATTCAACCATTGTAAGCTATAAGGGTTAAGGTGTTTTTCACATACTAGTCCCAACTTCTCAACCAAAGTAGTACTAGCAACATTAGCACAACTACCCTCATCAATGATTAAAGTACATGTTTTACCACCCACAAAACATCTAGTATGAAAAATATTTACCCTTTGTTCTAGTCCCTCTTCCTTCACCTACAAATTTAAAACCCTCCTAATAACTAGGGACTCTCCAACCACGGGATACTCTACATCCTCATCCTCACTAGAATCATACTTTATTGGTGGCCTTTCCTCATCGGACTCAGACTCCGACATTACTTCATTACCCCTCATCAACATAGTTTTCCTATTTGGACATTCGGAAGCAATATGCCCAAACCCTTGACATTTAAAACATTTTATTTCCCTATGTCTAGAAGGACTAGAAGTATTAGGATTAGAAGTACCTTTTGTTTGGTTGGCACTCTTATCCTTGAACTTGGATGCATCTCTAATTTTCTCTTTGGTCTCCAAGTTCTTTTCTCTTTTCTTGTCGTCATACTTCTTCCACTTCGAATTGGAACCCCACTTTGAATTAGAGCTTGAAAACCCTTTTGATGACCCTTCACTCCTCAATTGGTTTTCCACTTTAATAGCCATGTTGACCATTTCTTCCATCTCTACATATGGATGTAGATCCACCACCTTGGCAATATCTTTGTTCATCCCACTTAGAAATCTTGCCATTGTAGCTTCTCTATCCTCTTCAATGTTGGCCCTTATTATAATCATCTCCATTTCTTTGTAATACTCTTCTACGGATCTAGATCCTTGTGTGAGTCTCTACAACTTTTGATGAAGCTCTCTATAGAAATATGATGGTACAAACCTCTTCCTCATAATTCTCTTCATCTCATCCCATGTTGAGACCGGATCTTCTCTATAACTCCTCCTTGATTGTATAAGTTGCTCCCACCAAACTAGAGCATAGTCGGTGAACTCCACTGCGGCTATTTTAACCTTTTTCTCCTCAGAGTAATTGTGACAATCAAAAATTAACTCTACCTTCTTTTCCCATTCCAAGTATGCCTCGACATCATTTCTTCCCTTGAATGGTGGAATGTGCATCTTAATGGAACTTAGGTTGTCATCTCTTCCTCCTCTTGGCTCCTCTCTCCTAGGTCTTCTCCTTACCGTTTGAACTTCATACTCTTCTTCATCGGAAACATTTACTTCTTGTCTCATGTGTCATGTTCCCTCCCTTCTAGTATTATTGGACATCGCCATGGTCATCTCCCTCATTTGCTCCATCATCTCATCCATCCTAGATTTCAATGCTTCTTCCATCCTAGAAGTCAATCTCTCTTCCATCCTTCTATACTCACCCTCCAAAGATTGTCATAAGAGCTCTGGATCCGGTGTTGCCACTTGTTCTTCTTCCGAAGTAGAAACTCCCTTTCCGTCTCTTTTAGACATTCTTACACACTCCCTTACGTGTTTAACTCAAAAATAGTAAACCCTCGTGTTTCACTCAAATTTGGCTTTTACCCTTTATATGCTCACCACTCAAGCCTTTTACCACTCAAGTGTTGTTCACCAAGTTGCACTTCAGAATCAATTATCTTAAACAAAAATATAAAACTAAAGTAGCAAATTTCAAAATTAAAACCTAACAATAAAAGCAACTTCAATTCTAGAGCAAAATTGGCATAAAAAAAAGGACAAAAGAGTAATGAAACAAATAATAATTACTCTATGTAATTAACACAATGAGAATAGGAAACTAAGCAGATTTAGAATAGAAAAGTATGAAAATAAGAAACTATGAGAATAGGAAACAAATTAAATTAAGAATAGGAAAGTTAGAAAATAAGAAACTATGAGAATACGAAACAAATTAAATTGAGAATAGGAAAGTAAGAAAACGTAGGAAATATGGAATAATAAAAATCAGAAATCAATTAGGAATAAGTAACTTTCCTAATATTCAAGCAACCAATCTCAATATTCCAACTTTCTATTATTATTATTTTTTTTTTTTTTGTTGTGCTACGATTTTTCTTCTTCTTATTTTTTTTTTGTATATATAATCAGATACTTCTTTGTCTGCTCTTTTTGTTTTTTTTTTTGGGTCTTAAAACACCAAGAACAATGAAGAACACGAAGAACTCAAGAACAAAAGAAAAGAATAAAAAACGCAGAAACAACAAACTAATCAAAGACTCCAAAAAGAAAAACAAAGAACAAGATAAATAGGAATTTATCTTGGCCTTGCTCTGATACCAAATGATGCGGAAACCCAAGCTTAAAGAAACTGTAATCCCAACACACAAGATGATATGGAACAAACCCTAGGTAAAAACCCGCCCTATAGTACCTCTAGATAACAATTGTATCTAGCAACACTAATTAGAAAGTAAAGAATGAAATTGAAATTCACCACAAAGTAAATACCTTTGATAAGAAGATCAATTCCCAATGCAACAAGTAGAAGAAGAACTATCCTCACTTGGAACACACAAGTCTTGTTGAAATCAAAAATAGATTCTATTTAATCAATCATCAAAGTTGTTTTTTGACAAGCTAGTAACCCCCTTTTATATAGATATTAGGGTTAGGTTAAGAATCAATCTAGACCATAAAATAATTAGGAAAGTAATCCTAAGGCTAAAAACTAACCCTAAATAAAAATAATTCGAAAATAGAAATAATTACAAAACTGCCATTATAATCTAGAAATAGCAATAATTACGAAACTGCCATTATAATCCAAAAATAGCTAAATTACAAAACTGCCATTGTAATATGAAAATGGCTAAAATTATGTAGTTTTGTCTTTGCAACTCCCGAGCAGCATTACCACCTTCATTCCTTGCTTGGACATCATGCTTAATTCATCATTATGTCTCATAAAAGTGTTTGGATCATGTGGATACGTGAATCGATCTTCATCCATTATTCTCTTCACAAGTCCAAGCATTCCCGCTTTGATCTTCTTAGCTCGAGAACGCGTCACTGGTCCACTTGGTAGCACAATGTCTTCACCACGAACATCCATGCTAGAAGAGCGCTCGATGCCGACATCATTCCCTCCCACCTCAAAAAGATTCGTCCTCAAATTTGCATCCATGTCAAAAGGAGAAAGATCAGCAACATTGAATGATGCGGACACATTATACTCACCTGGAAGATCAATCTTGTATGCATTATCATTGATCCTCTCGAAAACTTGAAAAGGTCCATCGCCTCTAGCATCCAATTTAGAATAGGAAAGTATGAAAATAAGAAACTATGAGAATAGGAAACAAATTAAATTGAGAATAGGAAAGTAAGAAAATAAGAAACTATGAGAATAGGACACAAATTGAATTGAGAATAGGAAAGTAAGAAAATAAGAAACTATGATAATAGGAAACAAATTAAATTGAGAATAGGAAAGTAAGAAAATAAGAAACTATGAGAATAGGA
>QANX01001818.1:269707-401484 GCA_003254975.1 Ochetophila trinervis | reverse complement strand
TTTTTTTTGTATATATAATCAGATTCCCTTTTTTCTGTTTTTTTTTTGGTACGATTTTTTTTTTCTTTTTTTTTTCTTTTTGGGTACTAAAACACCAAGAACAATGAAGAACACAAAGAACTCAAGAAGAAAAGAAAAAAAATGCAGAAACAACAAGCTAATCAAAGACTCCAAAAAGAAAAACAAAGAACAAGATAAATAGGAATTTATCTTGGCCTTGCTCTGATACCAAATGATGCGGAACCCCAAGCTTAAAGAAACTGTAATCCCAACACACAAGATGATATAGAACAAACCTTAGGTAAAAACCCGCCCTATAGCACCTTTAGATAACAATTGTGTCTAGCAACACTAATTAGAAGGCAAAGAATGAAATTGAAATTCGCCACAAAGTAAATACCTTTGATAAGAAGATCAATTCCCAAATGCAACAAGTAGAAGAAGAACTATCTTCTCTTGGAAGACATAAGTCTTGTTGAAAACAAGAATAGATTCTCAATAATCAATCATGAAAGTTGTTTTACAAGCTAGTAACCCCCCCTTTATATAGATATTAGGGTTAGGTTAAGAATCAATCTAGACCATAAAATAATTAGGAAAGTAATCCTAAGGCTAAAAACTAACCCTAAATAAAAATAATCCGAAAATAGAAATAATTACAAAACTGCCATTATAATCTGGAAATAGCAATAATTACGAAACTGCCATTATAATTCGAAAATAGCTAAATTATGAAACTACCATTGTAATCCGAAAATGGCTAAAATTATGTAGTTTTGTCTTTGCAACTCCCGAGCAGCATTACCACCTTCATTCCTTGCTTGGACATCATGCTTAAATCATCATTATGCCTCATAAAAGTGTTTGGATCATGTGGATACTTGAATCGATCTTCATCAATTATTCTCTTCACAAGTCCAAGCATTCCCGCTTTGATCTTCTTAGCTCGAGAACGCGTCACTGGTCCACTTGGCAGCACAATGTATTCACCACGAATATCCATGCTAGAAGAGCGCTCGATGCCCACATCACCATTTACTACATTACCTCGCGTATGAGACGGGTCACCCCGTCTTAAAACACGGGGTGTGATTTGAATTGGACGTCTGGGTCTCTGCCATTTGTCTTGTAAATAAATCGCAGGGACCCTAGCGTTACAGCGGGATTCATATTTGTATGCCCAATGAAATCGTTACCCCGCGTATGAGACGGGTCACCCCGTCTTAAAACATAGGGTTTACTTGGTAGACCTAACGCTGTGTCTCTGCCATTTGTCCCTTAATCACAACACGAGGACCCCAGTGTTAAAGCGGGGTTTAAATTTGAATAGCTTTACCCCATGAATAACACGGGGTATCTCGACTTATAACATGGGGTCCATGTTTTTCAACAAATGGTTTATGCCATTTGCAATTTGGGGTAAAGGGTTTGAGTTTAACATTTTATTTGCATTAACCATAAGGTCTTTTGATGTTTTGGTACGCTTAACGTAAACTATGATTGTGTTAATAGGATAGCGTATTTTCAAGGAAGGAGAGGTGTGGGCACTCAATCTGTCATCGTATGCACAAACGTTCCAGGCGATTGAAAAGATAAAGAGCAAGCTCACAGTTGTGCAGCTATACGAGTTTGCGAAGACGTGTTTCGGCCACTTCATTGATATGTAGAAGATCGTGCACCAAGGCCAATTGATATGCCACTTAGGGTTGAGAAAGGTAGAGTCAGATGACAATGAGGTGCTAGAGTTCAACATAAGCGAAACCGATGTGCGGTTCGCAAAGAGAGATTTTGCATTAGTCACTGGGTTACGGTGCAGCCCTGACATTATGGACCACAATGATGGAATACAGAACCATTGCAACCCCATTTCAATTACAAGAGAAGTACTTAGACAACTCAAGGTCCATTAAGATTGAGAGGTTGCATAAATGTTTCAAAGCTGCACAGTTTGGTACAAAAACCATGGATGCTGTGAAGATGGTGCTACTATATTTGTTGAACTTGGGACTTTTAGACGTGCCCCGGAAAACTTTAATTTCGATCAAATTTGTGACACTTGTAGAAGATTTAGATAAATTCAATATCTATCCTTGGGGGACATTTCTGTACAACGAGAAAGTTAAAGCCTTGAATGGGTTCTTTACCCGGCCACGTTCAGGCGGAGTGCAAAATGCTTCTGGCAGCCACAACGTAAAGGGATTCCTTCTAGCATTTCAGGTGCAATTCTATGAACTAAGGTGTTGTTGTATGCCCTAATATACTTACATACATATACATATATAATGAATATATGTTTCGTGATCCGGTTTTTACTAACCAATATACCTAACTTTGTTGTATATATGCTTTCACAATATTATTAAAAAGCATGTAGACCTGTATGATCCATCTCCCAAGATGACAACATCTCATTTCCAGGAGGAAAATGCCACATGCATATGCCATTTGGTGCCTAAAATATTGCATATTTTTCAAATTTACAACCACCAACCAGAAATCACGGACTGTTTAGAACCGTATACGATTAGAAGGATGGATGACACATTTGCTCAGCAATCAGTGAGGTATGTTAGACCTATGTTGTTATGTAAAATCGTTAATACAATTGGATATACCTCCTAGTTTCCAGTCCAAAACTATGGTCTGAAAAGTAGATTTTCTAGATCAGAACGTGTCTGTTAAACTTTTTAAACCACATAATGAATATGTGGTTTTCATGCAGTGGGGATTGCAGGATGTTTACTTTAAGATGGATTGAAAACAAATCCGGTGGGCTACCAGTGAATATTGTGGAAAAAAAGTATTACTGTCATGAGGAAAAAATATGCAGTAGGGTTGTCCTACCAAAACTTTAAATTGTAATTTGTAGGGGAATTTTGCATATATGAATTATTGTTCTATCTTGTAATATATACAAGCTACTTCTATGTTTAATTGTAATATTTAATAATGTATAAAACAGTGGAACCTATTTGTACATAATATATACATATTTTCGTTTTTACGTATATGACACTGTTCATTGCCATATAAAGATAGTGGAACCGGCAACTGATGTGGTGGGATAAAAATCAAATAAGACCTTTAAACTTCATATATATTAAATCAATTCTAATGCTATAATTAATTATGCAAGTTGTAACAAAAAGTCAGCATTCTCTTCAAATTATTTTACTAACGTTGAAAATTTTCTACGTAAATACATATGATAATCACCAAAAAATATAACATCGTCCTTAATGAGCAATATAAATAATATTATTTCCTTGGTGAGCAATATTATTGTCCAGATTGAAGTAACATTATCCCTAATAAGATTTATTATTTCATAACAAAGTAATATTGCACCTTTGACCATCATTGAACCATAATAAAGGAATATAAAAACCATAATTAAGTAATTTCATCTATAAAGGATCAGTATTGTCCTTATCGAGTATGGTTGTCCATAATAGAAAACAATAGTCCTAAGAGCGTCATATCCGTCCATATCAGAGTAACATTGCAAATTTGACCATAATAGGGTAACATTTAACCATAATGTAATATATTACCATACTGGAGTAAATTTATTCATATTAAAGTAATGTTAACTTTTATTTGTTACAGTATCCAGTGACATTTGACCATAAGGAGATAACATATGACCAAAGTATAGTACTTTTGTCTTTATAGATGTGACTTTTTCCTTTATTGAGTAATATTATCCATAATAAGTCATCTTTATCCATTTTAGAGTAACATTAGGCCATTATAAAGTAAAGTTGTACAATTAAATTAAATTGACCATAACAAGTGACATTTGACCATAAAAAGATAATATATGACAAAAATATAGTACTTTTGTCCATATATAAGTCATTTTATCCTTTATTGAGTCATATTGTCCAAAATGGGTCATATTTGTCAATTTCAGAGTTACTTTAGGCCATTATAAAGTAAAGTTGTACAATTAAATTAAATTGTCCATAAAAAGTGACATTTTACCATAAAGAGATAACATATGACCAAAGTAGAGTATTTTGGTCCATAGATAATTGATGTTTTCCTTTATTGAGTAATATTGTCCACAATGGGTCATATTTGTCCATTTAAGAGTAACTTTTAGTCCATTACAAAGTTACGTTTTACATTTAAATTTTTTCCAAAAAAAATATGTACATTTTTATTTATTTGTACCCTGCATAATTTGGTATGGGGACCCCGTTTTCAGATGAGGGGTGTTACTATTTTCACAATTAATTTTTTTTTCGGCTGATGTGGCACGTTTTCATCCTTTCATTTGTCATACAAATTGCAAAGTCTTACCTCAAAATTTGTGAAATCATATTCCCCCAAAATTTTCCTTTCTTCCCGCCCACTTTTTTCTTTTTTTTTCCCTTTCTTTCCATTGAAACCAGCAACCAGTTTCATATTTGTATTACTATTTGCCCATGCCATGTGTCATTGAATGCAATGGGCCTCATCCCTTCAACCCTTTTAAAGGGGCTGCACTCTAGAATTCTCCCTCACATCATTCAACATATGAATTATGTTGTGCCTCATTTTTAGTTCAGTCTTCCACGAGCTTCACGTGTATTCTCCATCACCACGTCGCTAGACAGCTCTGCCTGAACCTGCACAATGAGACAAACAGTCAGAGAGGTGTCGGTGGATGTGATTTTACTTTTCCTTCTCTCTACAAAGTCTCAGGTTTTAAAAAAAATTGGCCAATGAACAATATAGGTGTGTGAAGAAGATGCCCCAAAATGGAAAGGAAATCTCCACAGTGTCTTGATCTTTGTGTAAAGAGAGAAAAATCTAAGAAAAAAGTAAAAACCAAAGAGAAAAATGAAAGAAAAAGAGATAGAGAATCAGGAAAGGAGGCATAAATCATGAGAAGGCAAAAAAGTCATCTTTCCTACCTACCACTTCCTTATACAATGTAAAGGTTAGAATGTAAAGGTTTTAAACCTTACATCACCAAATGATGATACTTGGCATTTGAGAGAATATATTGAGATATTTGTGTCTAGGCACGGGACCCACATCTAGATGTTATCTCCCATCTTCACTTGACCTCTCCCATCCATTCAACCATTCAGTTGCATTTCTGTCTGACTGGGCTTACAATTGCCAAAGGGTAAGTGAGGCCTGTGGCCTAACTTGGGTAGTTTGAGCCTGTTTTTATTTGGAGCCTCACATGGTGTGATTTGGCTCTTTTGGTTCCAAAATCCCAAAACTCTTTTATTTTATCTGGAAAGATCCATCGACAAAATGTAATACACATTCAAAGAGAAAAAAAATGTTCATTGAACCTGCAAATTAGAAAATAAGAATTGTTCATTTGAAAATGAATCCTATAAGATCAGATTCATTGTTATGTTGGGTCAAGTAGAAGCACCAACGACCAACCAAAGATTAATAACAAAGATTTCAAGGTATGCTACTGCATAAAGTCATTAATTCATATGAAATAAACATTTAAGAAATATAGTTTCTATTTGTAGAGCTGCTGCACTTGCAGCGATAATTTTGATACTTTGACTTTTTATATGCATTACATTTATACTAACTAAAAGAATCCTCTAGACTTCTTAAATAGCACTAGCATCAAGTATTTAGTAAAATCCAAAGTACAAATAATGCCAATTCTAAAAACAAAATTACACATTAAGGCCATGATTGGTAAGTGGTAATAATGCCAATTTTTGTATTGTATAACTTATAAAATGTTTGGGTTTTAAAATGTATTGTAAAACTTAATACAATTTTATTTTTTAAAATCATAGATAGTGCATTGCTAATACATAAAATTTCTTTGTATTAGTTAATACAATCCAAAGGTTGGTAAAGCAAAGTTTAATGCAGAGAATAAAAATTAAAAACTTAAAAATTTAAAAGTAAAAATTTAAAATTTAAAAAAATAAAATAAAGTGGACTAATACAATAAAATGTATTGTACCAAACAATGTATTGTTATACAGATTTTAATATAATTCTGCACCAAACACTGGATACATATTATACAATACATTACAGTATAATAAAATACAATACAATATAATACAACATACCAAATGAGCCTTAATTTTTTAACACTTGTTCATCAGGAACAACCACAATATCTACAACATTTCAAAAATCATAATAATATTTGTGACTTCTAGTGATGAAAGAGTTTTTTGTTTTTCCTACCAAATATTTCTTCTTCATTATACATCAGTTTCAACCTATAGCACCCACACCATGCAACATCCTCACACCAATAGAAGAAACATTATTATTATTATTATTATTGTTATTGTTATTACTATTATTATTATTATTATTTAATTTTTTATGGAGCCCAATTATAACAAACTAAGCAACATCAACTCAACATTTCAACTTTCAACAACAATGCATAAACAATAGTGGAACATGTTATATCTATGATTGTAATTTTCTATCACCACCTTTCCTTGTTCAATCTCTCCTGAAAATGAATAAAAAGTTACAGCATCGGTGTGGTATCTATTAAAGGCACTCCATAGCTCAAGTTAGCTCTCAAAAGAAAAAATATATTCGTAAGTCTAAAGATTAATTCTTATTATTTTACCTTTCAGTTCTCACCTTTTACTTATACCCTTAGTATTTTCCTGTGACTTTATGAGCTTATAACTGTCCAATGAATATCCTTGATGATGACTAATTTTCATGATTGCCTGAGAATTAATTAAGCTCGATCAATTACAATTGGTGTTTCACCTTCTTTCGAAACGTGTTAGAATGCTTCGAAATTAACATTTGAGCTTCCTAGTCATGTGTTCAAGATGCCTCTAAAACCTTCTTCATCCATTTATGGCTTAAACTTTCAAGTCTGTTAATCCACCTGGTACGCTTAGAACTTTAGAGTAACTACAAATGTTTGATACCTTAATTACTCCTTTGGAAGGTTTATTGTCTTCATTATCTCAAAGGTCTTAATACATGTACCCCACTATCAAAGACAACTGAGACTCACCCTCAGAAAACATCTGAAACTACCCTTTGAATATAAAATAGTATCCACTGTTAGCCCCCCATTCCATGAAGTGACACATTAGTTCATGGAGTTACTTATGTTCAAAATCAAATATGTATATCCCTTTTTCGATTGAAACAAAAATTTGGCTATGTTGTCAGACCACAACTTCATTACCGTCCACATGTCAACTGAACATTTTTCAAGATTTGCAATGATTAACCTAGTTTAGTCACCTCATTTCCTACGCCGAAACGAAAAGTCTTGATTCCTAGCCATTGATTTCATCATCCTATGAACCAAACTTAACCGTTTAACAATCTGTATAATCTTTTCCTTCTTCCTCTTTCTCTTTTTTATCTCCTTCACATTTCCAAGTTTAAATTAGTAGAAAGTAAACCTCTATTGTTAATCTTTCCTTATCTTCTAGGCATCCAAAGGTCTTTCTTTGCTTCATACTCGCTGCTTTTCCTCCATCTTCATTTGCCTTTCTTTCTTTATGTTTTCAACAATTTCGGGTTAGTCTTTTCTACTCCTCATTTTCCTTATTTTCATTTTTTCTTTGGAAAGAGAAATATTTTTAACTTCTCCATTCTTTAACGTCTACTAAGAATCTCAACAAAAGTGCCCTCTCTTTCTTTGGACATTTGTGAAGATTCAATCCAAAATCAAATGGAAGAAAACTTGCATTCTTCCATCTTTCCCATAGATGGTTCCTTAGATGAATCCGATGAACCATCGGGTTCAAAAAAATATGTGTCCCCCAAACTTTCCAAACCTTTTGCCATCATTCCTATACCTATTCAAACATCTAAAACCACCCCCAGAGATGTCGACTCAGACAGACATCTCATGATTGCCTCCACTTCCTCACCTAAACTGCTTCAGTCCAAAGAACCATCCATTTGTCGAATACAAGGCAAACCTAAAAGAAGCTCTTCTACCTATACTTCAGCCATCAATTCACACTGGGCCTCGCAAATGGTTCTTAATAAATACCCATACCTCATAAATATCGTTGTTGACTTTTTGCAACCCAACGAGTGTGTCTTATCTATTCGAAAGGGATTCACTTGTTTTTATGAACTTCCCATCAAGTTCGAACTTTGTTTTCTCGTTTACCCTTCTATCCAAGAATTTTTATCCCATTTCAACTTAGCTCCGATGTAACTTAGGCCTAACTGTTGGAGAATCCTCTTCAGACTTGTCATTCTGTCCGAGGTGCATCACTTCGTACTCACTCCTAACCTCATCCTTCATTACTACTCCTTCATTGAAAACAATGACAAATCTGGTTGCTTCACCCTCATTCCTTGAAGGGAGAAACTCATCCTCGACACGACCTCTTGCGATAAAGGTTGGCAGAGTAGATTTTTCTTCGTTCAGGGAGCTTGGTGATTTCTGAATGCTGAAGACCTTTCCTCACAAACTCTTATGTTCAGTATTAGGAATAGCTTGAACTTAGAATTTGGTAAGAGACCTTACTTTTATTATGCTTATTTTAACTTTTTACTTCTCTAATACCTTGTTTTTCAAATCATCATCTTAACAAAGCTCCAAATTCCTTTACTTCACATGGAAAAAGGTCAATTCGATCCTCAGTCAAATTGAATATCGTAGCCTCAAGTCAATCCTAACTTTTGAAGCCTTCGTCGAAGTGGGTCTTCATTCCGAAGAATAATTAATCCCCACAGGGATTTCCATTTCCACTAAATTTGTGGTTTTCAAAATTGATTTCCTTAAATTTTGTGCCTTAATGTCCTTCGAATAAAATCCTGACGGTTGGACTCACTTATGGCCTAGTATTTCTTTGGAACTTGTTGACACCATGGAGAAAAAGACTACTTTTTTGGCCAAAATCACTACTAAAAAGTCTCAGAAGAAATTGGAAAAGTTGAAGGCCATAAAAGAAAGAAAAACCTCTGAGGCTGCTCTAGGACGAAAGCTGAACCCAAGGTGATTACCTAGAAACCTCAGAATGTGGTCCTGATTGATAAAGGCAAAGCTCTTAAAGTGAGGCCTAAGTCTCTGGACCTACAAAGGCCAAAAACACCTTCACAACAATCCCTGAGGTCTGAGTAAGGTTCAGATCAACTACCACCTAAAATTTCCTTCCTTAAGTCTCGCCCTAGCATGTTCTGATTGATGTCAAAACCAATCACCCGACACGATGCTGATCTACACAAGAGATCTTCGACCTCCTTCACCGAAGATGCTGCGATGATGTGCTTCACGGTAGTTACGTTTTCATTTTTCATTTTACAAAAATTTTTATCCTATTATTGATTCCATGTTTCTTCTTTCAAGCTTGCCAAAATTATATTTTGGCAGAGAAAAAAAATTCAAGACCCATAGAGAAGCTGAGATGTTAAGGCCCAAAAAAATTGAATTTGCTATAGAGAAAACTTCCCTTTTGGACAAGATCAAGGAGCTGGATGAGTACTCCTACGGTCTGAACAAATCTTTGCAAGAGACCCATGATGCTCTTCAAAACACCCGAAGCTTAGTCATCGATCGTGATTCCAAGCTGAAAGAATTAGCCAAAATCATCGCTGGGTTCGAATCCCAGAAGCACGCATGGGAAGAAGAAATGATGAACTGGTTAATACAACTCAACATTCTTTAGGCTAAACTTGAGAAAGTTGTCACTAAGGAGGAGAAATGTGAAAAGTTTGAAAAGCTCTTTCAGAAACAACAACTGAAGTGCAGGAAGTTGATTGAGAGAAACTCTTGGGTTTACACAGCCTGACGGTACCACAGTGCTAAGTTAAAGCAATTTACCGCTGGTGTTCAACTTTCTGAACCTAGTGACAAGGAGAGAAAATCATTCCAAATGGATGACATCTCCTCCAACTAAAGTGTGAATTCTGAGGATAAAGATGACAAAGCGTGTAGTCAACTTCAGGCTGATACTTCTACTCAACCTCAACTCCTCAAAATTGATCCTCCTTTTGCTTACAAGAACCCTCAAGCTCCATCTTCCGAGCTAATTAGTTTTAATTTTCTATGTATCTTCCTGGCTTGAAGCCCTTTTCAATGGAAGAAATTTTTGATTTACACTATCTTTTTTATCAACCTAATGTAACCTCAGAAAAAAGCTTATGTTAAGTTAATTCTAATAGTTAGAATTTGAACTCAAAATAAAAGTCTGGACACTACGTTTTGTTTTTTTAATTTTACCCGATTGTTATGGATGACCTAGCCCCATGCATAGGACAAAAAAGGTCTAAAGCGCTTATTCCCGATAGTTTAGGCAATAATAAACTCATTAGTTTGAGTTGAGATGTTTTAGACTTTAGACCTGTCATATTAGGTTGTAGAATTTGAGATAATTCATGCAGTACGAATGCAAAGAAAAAGATCAATTTCTTCTTTAAATTGCTGAAAGATAAATTTTTGAAAATAAAATATAACAAATCTGCAAAACTTCCACAAATGAATTAGATAATAGTACCCTACCCCCCAAAAACAAAGGCAATTTAAAGAAGAAATAGCTAACTGAAAAATGTATTTGAATAAAAAATATTAAATGTTCTAAATACCAGCTCCTTGGAATATCTTTACCACTTTTATCTGGAAGTCTATACCCCCCAGGCTGAGGGATAGATATGACAAGATAAGGTCTTTCCCAATTTGGTCCCAGCTTCCCAGCATTCACCTTTTGTGTATTTTGGAAAACTTTTCTGAGAACGAGGTCACCTATTTTGAAATATCGAGGTCAAACAGTAGAATTGTAGTGTTGTGTTGCCATATGTTGGTATTGGGCTAATATAACTGTAGCATATTCACATTTCTCTTTGGATTCATCTATAGTTTGCTTTAAAATTTGATCCTTTAAGTGTAACAAACCTCCACCGGTTCAAATAGTCAACTCGGAAACCTTTGCAAGTAAAATGACTTTTGTGCCATAAACCAAAGAAAATCGAGTGCAACCCATCGATTCTCTTATTTTTGTTTGATATGCCCATAGCACCCCTGGTAACTCCTCGGCCCATTTTCCTTTTGACTTTTCAAGCCTTTTTTTTTGTTTGTCGCCTCAGCTTGCCCATTTCCTTGTGGATGTCATGGAGTTGAATATTGCATGCCTATCTTCCACGTTACACATAAAAATTTAAACTTCTAACTTACAAACTGAGACCCATTATTTGTCACAATAGTCTGAGGCAACCTGAATCTAGTGACAATGTTCTTCGAGATAAATGCCACAACATTGGAATCCTTAATATTCGCATAAGATTCAACTTCCACCCATTTGGGAAAATAATATGTGGCTACTAAAATGAATTTCTTCTGCCCAGATGCTTAGGGTAAAGGTCCAACAATATCCATACCCCATTGAATAAATGGCCATGGACTAGAAACTAATGTCAATTCATTCGATAGAACATAAGGAATTGGAGCAAACTTTTGGCTTTTCTCACATTCTCAGACATATCGCTTGGAATCCTTTTTTGCCAATGAACCGCCTCCTAAATGATTCCCATAAAATCCCTCATGATTTTCTGCCATTATCTTTAACGCCGAGCTATCTCTGATACATTTCAGCAAAAGTCCTGTAAAAGACAGTCGATATAATTGACCTCCAAAAATGCAATAGCGTGCCAATTTTGACTTCAGCTTTTGAGCTTCAGACCTATCCTTTGGACATACTCCATCCACTATGTAAGCAAGTAGTTCTTGAATCCATGTGTCATCCTCGGTTTGGATGTTATTGACCCCGTAAGGTATAATGCTTCTCTCTTCAAGAATAGTGAAATGTATCGTTCTCTTACCTCCGGTACTGACATTTGAAGCAACATTGCTAACGTGTCAGCATGGCTGTTCTCTGCTCTCAGCAACTGCTGTAGTTCCACCGCTTCAAATCATGCCATTAACACTTTTTCCTTTTTAAGGTACAAAGACATAGTCGGATCTTTTGGTAAATATGCCCTATGCACTTGACTAACCACTAACCGTGAATCACTAAAAACTTTTACCAAAGCTGTTCCTATTCATTTAACCAGACGTAACCCAGCTAGTAAATTTTCATACTCAGCTTCGTTATTAGTGGCTGAAAACCCAAAGCGCAAAAAATGTTCTAATAGATCACCAGCTGGACTCTTCAACAAAATCCTAGCTCCTGAACCTCTAGCATTAGATGACCCATCAACGTATATCTACAATTTAGGCTTATACCCTTCGCCCTCCCTTCCTGTGGTAAACTCAACTACAAAATCTGCTAAAACTTGAGATTTGATAGCAATAAGATGAATATAACGTATATCATAGGCACTTAACTCTGTTGCCCACAATGCCATCCAACCAGCCAAATCAGGTTTATGCATAGTTGAATGGAGTGGATAAGCTGTAACCACTTCTACTGTATGATCTAAAAATACAGCTTCAACCTTTTTAGTGAAATGATCAAGGCATATAAAAGCTTTTCTAAATATGTGTACCTTGTTTCGGCATCTTGCAACACTTTACTGTTGTAAAAAATTAGATTTTGATCCCTTCCTTCACTTCGTACCGAAACCGAACTGATTGCGTATCTGAGACTAACAAATACAATTGCAAGATATCCCATTCCTTCTACTTGACTAAAAGTGGTGGAGACCCGATTACCTCGTATTAATCCCTTGAATGCAGACGTGTAATCATCAGACCACTCAAAATTACTCCGATCGTTTAGCATACTCAAAAAAATCTGGCATCTGTTTGAGGATCTTGAGATAAAACGACTCAAAGCTGTTATCCTCTTATTCAACCTTTGAATATTTTAATTCCTTGATACTGCTCCACTAACTGGAAAGTTAGCTTCAAATGCTCTAAGTGATGCTCGGCCTTTAAAGATTTAACCAACATGTTATCGATGTAAACTTCCATGGTTTTTCTAATTAGATCATTAAACATTAGGTTGACTAGCCTTTGATATATTGCCCCTGCATCTTTAAGTCCGAAAGAATAACCTTGTAACAGTATGTTCGTTTCTTTGTCATAAAAGAAGTCTTCTCCTAATCTACTAATTATAATATGATTATATCTTGAAAATGCATCCAGAAAACTCATTACCTCGTGCCCTATTGTTGCATCAACTAACTGGTTAATGATTGGAAGAGGAAAACTGTCATTCAGATAAGCATTATTCAAATCCATGAAATCCACGCATACTCAGTTTTTCCCATTCTTTTTTTTTACCACCACTGTGTTTGCTAGCCATTCTGGATAATTCACTTCTCGGATCATTTTATTCACCAACAACCTATCCAAATTCTCATTGACTACTTGATTCTTCTCAGGAGCACACCTTTATATTCTGCTTCATCGGCTTCAACCTTGGATCCACATTCAACTCATGTGTAATGATTTGCGGACCAATTTTTGGCATATGACTCATGTCTCATGCAAAACAACTCATCTTCCCATTTACAAATGCAATCAATTTTAACCTTCTTTCCATCGTCAACCAATACCCTACTCGGACTATCCTCTCAGGCTTCTTTGGATCTAACATTACCTCTTCTATAACATCCATGTCTTCTTGTAACTCCATTGCCATAATCCTGAAGTTTTTTAATTGCTATTTAGTTCCCGAAGATTCTAGTGCTTCCTTCACTGAGTCCACATAATATGTCTAAGCAATCTTTTGATCCCCTCTCACCACTTCAACTACATCATTCTTCAGAAACTTCAACATCTGATGTAAAGATATGTCATAGCTTCCATCTGATGAATCCATGGCCTTCCAAAAATTGCATTGTAAGCTAACTCATTATACACGACCATCATAGTGTAGAAAACTATCTTCTTCTGTGAAGTTAATGGCATTACAATATTTCCAATATCGGAGCTCCTAGTACCATTAAAAGGTACTAACATGGTCGTCAATCATTGAATCAATGATTTGTCATACTTCATTCTCTGCAAAGTTGCTAAGAAAAATACTTTAGTCGAACTGCCCTAATCAATCAGACCTCGTTTGACTAGGAAATTCACGATATGGACTCGAATGACCAAAGCATCATCATATGCCAAAATGTAAACCTTGTCTATCTTATTCAAAAAATAATAATTGGAGGAACTCCTGACGTTTTAAAATTTGCTGATGAAAAATATGACACCTCAGCCAATTGTACATGTCGCCTTTTTTGCTGCCATCGTTTTTTCTCCTCTAGCCATCCATTCATGAATACAATTTAACTCCTCGTCATTCACCCTAAGCTTTTCCTCTGACCTATTTTCTTAGATTCCAAAGTTCATCACTGGTCCTCCTAACCCCACTGGGATTGTTGTTGATGGGCCTTACTCCACTGAAGTTAGTAAAAGTTCCTTTAAATAGCCCATTCAAACGAAATTTTCAACTTAAGCTCTAAAAATATGCATACCTTTGTTTCATGTATGTACCCCCCATGAAAAGCACAAATTTCCCAATCATCGTGCCTTCGGATCATCAAACAACTTCCAAGGCCACCTGAAGTAATCCTTTCCTTGTAAATGTTTGAAAACATCATATGCATGAAGACTTAAAGGATACTGCTAGTCAGATGCCCTCGAAAAACTACCATGCTTTGGAAATTGTTGTTGCATAACTTTGCTAGAAGAAAAATTTGTTCTTCTAACAACTAGACCTTTTCTTTCCTCAAAATTCCTTTCACCACATTAACTATTGAATGTATCACAAACTCACGCCTCGAATCTCTCTCTTTCTCTCGTCCATCCTTTTTTAACTCTTCCTCCACCTTCATGTACATGGATCCACGTTCTAAAATGCCTCCACAACAACAAATTCATTACAACCTAGGATTCCTATTGCTTCCTTTTTAAAACGCTGAGTGTAACTTTTTAGGTTTTCAACTTTTCTTTGGACAATAGAAAAAAAGAATTCGCATGCTTTTTTAAATGCATACTTGAAGCAAACTGAGCTTTAAAACTCATTGCCTGCTCTCGAAAAGATCGTATCGAACTAGACTGAAAGCTATGATACCAAGTTAACATTGGTCCAGTCAAACTCGTTGAGAAGATTTTACACAGCATAGCCTCCAATTTATCCTTCGGAATTCCAAGAGTCATCATCGCATTGTGATACCTCACGATATGATCCTTTGGATTAGTAGTTCCATCAAATAAGACAAAACATGGGAAACTTACTCTAGAAGGTGTTGAAACTTCCATTATTTGTTAACCATTGATCGTCTTCATTTCAATGATTCTATGTTTGTCTTCTCAACTCCTCTCGGACTGCTTCAGCTATATCATTTGCAGTTTTGCCCCTTTTGTCTCCTCTGGCCCAGGACGCATGAGTAGATGATTCCATCTATTCAGAAAGAAAAGCATTATGAACCTTAACCATCACTTCTCTTCCTTGTCCTGTTGTTTTTTGATTCTCCAGACCCTTCAACTCTGAAACCACCATTGGATTGTTTTGTGGAACTGAGATTGTTGGTGTCAGATTTCTTTGATGTTACACAAGGCTAACTGAAGGAAATTGATGATGTCCCTCCACTCATTGAAGCGGATTCAGAAATTCTGCAACACCTAGCTGATTCATTGAATTCACGATTGGCTATAATTGTGCTTACTGCTCATGTCGTGAAAGGAATGAATCGAATCGTGAATACATCTGAGAGATTATGGTCTCTAAACTCTTGATCTGTTCCTCCTGATTTGTAGAATTTGTAGTCCCAATTATGAGAATTGGTGTTTCATTAGGATTTGATATCGAATTACAATCACCAAATAAATTCTTGAGTTTCTGATCTCAAGAACTGAAAAAGACTCAAACTTGGAAGTATAATCACTTATCAAATGTGAAATACTCCTTTATCTGGCGTGCTAAACTGTGATTGTAATTTTCTATCACCACCTTTCCTTGTTCAATCTCCCCTAAATATGAATAAAAGATTACAACACCAGTGTGGTACCTGCCAAAAGCACTTCGACGCTCAAGTTAGCTCTTAAAAGAAAAAAAAAATTCATAAGTCTGAAGAGTAATTTTTATTATTTACCTTTTAGTTCTCACATCTTACTTATACCTTTAGTAGTTTCATGTGCCTTTATAAGCTTATAACTGCTCAATGAATGTTCTTAATGATGATTAATTTCCATGATTGCCTGAGAATTAATTGAGCTTGGAACAGTTACAATGGGCATTTCACCTATTTTCAGCACGTGTTAGAACACTTTGGAATTGACATTTGAACTTCCTAGACACATGTTCAAGATGTCTTAGAAACCCTCTTCATCCTTTTATGGCTTGGACTTTCAGGTCTGTTAATCCACCTGGTATGCTCGACACTTTAGAGTAACTACGAATGTCTCATACCTTAATCACTCCTTCAGAAGGTTTATTGTCTTCATTATCTGAAAGGTCTTAATAAATGTATGCCATTATCAAAGACAACAGAGACTCACCATCAAAAAACATCTGAAACTGTCATTCAGATATAAAATAATATCCACAATATCCATCTCTGAAACTTAAGCAGCGTTACCATAAAGTATGAAAAGGCAGGGGATAGCATAGTTCATCTCGAAGCAATCAACAGTCTTCACACCATCCACTTAAAACCAATCATATATGCAACCATCATCAAAGATCTTTACCTTAGGAACATAATCTGAATTTTCTTTCGACCCAAAAAATATGAATTTAAAACTTATAAGTATCGATATTTAGGGGAAAACATAGAGAGATGAATAGTTAGAGAAATGCCTTAATTCACATATTTTATAAACAAAAAATGAGGATTGGCCACTTATAGATGTAGTGTTTAAATTATCCAAGCATGTAGCTTTTTTATATGTTTATTATTTTTTACTCTAAAATGTACCTTTACTAGTCTAAAGAATAATCACCACTTCCGCTACGAAAAGTGACCATGATGCATATTTACTTCCACTTTATCTACGCTTGGCGTAGTAACCAATTGGAAAATCAACGTGCATGCTCACACATTTTAATATTTTAAACTAAACAGCATAAATTATATACATCCCAAAAACATGAACAAGCTTCTCTTCTTCTTTTTTTCTTCTTTTTATCATTTTGTGAAGGAAATATTGCATTTTAAATGGCAATGGATGAAGAATTATGCAGCTCACTTGCAAGAGGAGATGTAACCTTTTTATTGAAAACATTGTTACTTAGAACTGATAGGACAAATGCATTCATTCTTGGACAGCAGAGCACCAAAGTTTTCAGTGATGAGCATTCCATTGTAAAAGGAACAGAGCAAAAACTTTCAACGCAAGGTAATTCATGAAGATGCATAGTAAACACTCGAGAAAAAAACAATCTTGTTGGTTGTTTCTCCATCATCATCTTGTCTATCCACATTTTTGGCAACAATTGAATCCATCCCATTGCACTTGCTTATATAAAAAAATTCCAGTTTCGCAAGAAGTAGAGCCATGATGAGAGGGAAAACATTTTTCAATCTCCTACAATGCACAACATTGGAGCAATTTTAGGTTTTGAAATACCAGAATCTTTGGAGGTGACTTCAACACATATGCCAACAAGGGTAGATCAGTCAACTCTATTTTTTCTCTCTTCTTTCATATGTAGACCTTCAATTTAAATAAATTTATCAGCTTGCTACATTGCCTTACTTCAAATTGTACCAGGTTTTGCACATTTTGAGCCAATTCGGATGAGAAAATAATAGAAAGGTTGTCACATCGGTCCACCACTAAAAACTTCAGTTGAAGACATTTATTTATTTTTTGGTAAGTTAAGTTGAGGACATATATTAGCCTGAACAGTTTGGATATTATTAAATTAGTAAATATCCTCTCTATGTATAGTAAACACAAAAACAATATAGTTTAACAGTTTTCTTTTAGAACATTATTTGATGTGTAGATATCACATATTATATGTGTATAACAACATGCTCTATTTCATGAGCCCCATAGATTAATGAATTTTTCTTTATTAATAAAAAAAGAAACAAAAAACAACAATGTAATACAAATTACCTTTTTTTGGAATGGATGAAATTGATATAATCTTTGGTGAGATCCAAACAATAGCCCTCGAGAAATGGAAATGCTAAACCTGCCGAAAGGTTGGTTTGGTCTTAACAGAGAGAGAATGAAATGGATAGAAACAAAATATCAGCCTTGTGATAAAGATAGAGAAATATAGGAAAATTTGTCAAAAGCTTTCCACACAAGACAAATGGGGCACGTGGCATTTGGAGATCCACTTTCACAAAAATATAGTTACTATTAGTTTATAAAATTGGTTATTAAATTTTTGAATTTCAAAACCGGTGCACCATTATTTTAATTAGATTAAGGCTCAATTTTGTTTGGACATATTTATTTGGTTTTGTTAAATTATGTTTTATTGGATTTTGGTCAATTATTCCCTTATGATTAATTAAGGAGAGTAGGTCAATTATGTTAAATTGTGTTTAATTGGCTTTGGTCATTTATGTTCAATTCTATTTAATTGGATTTGGTCTATGTTGTCCAATTATGTTTGGATTTTGTCAATTGTCTACATATAGTTTCAATATCGTACAATTGTATACAATAATGTTCAATTTTACGCCGAATTTATACTGTAACAATGTTTTTTTTAATATTCTGACAGCAACATCTCAATATATATAAGTGAGAGCTTACTGTAAGCGTGCATTATTTTCTTAGGTTATGGCTGACTCCCAAAGCAGTTCATTTTCATGTCACGCTAATACAAGGGAAGCAAATAAAGTGTATAAAAATGAAAAAAAATGTATGTCTCATTGACTACCAACAATATGATTGGTGAGGAGTTTAATACTCTTGACAAAGTATCTAACTTCTATAAAACATAATCAAAGATAATTGGATTTGGCATTCATAAATTCCATATGAAGAAATATACCAATGGTGAGATTAGAAAATGTGTATGGGTATGTGCTAAACAGGGATACACAAATTTAATTTTGTTGGATAACAAGAACAGAAAAGGTGAAGCGAAGGCAATAACTAGAGAATGGTGCAAGGCTTCATTCGACATGGTTAAGAACAATGTGACCGGTAAAATAAATGTATCTAAATTTGTCCTAGAACATTCTCGTCCTTGACTCTCAATGCATGAAACACAATGTCTTCAATCTAATCAGTTTGTTGATTAACCTTGTTTGACCCAAGCTAAAGTGATGCACAATGGTGGCATTGGGACGAGTAAAATAATGAATTGCATGGTTGACCAATCAAGTGGATTTGAACACATTGGATTCAAGATCACTCATTTGCATAACTAGTTCATGAGAGAATGCAATTTGGGCATAAACGTAACCGATTTGGAGACCTTGATTGCCCACTTCATATCAAAGGGGGGGATGGATGCTTATTTATTTTTCAAGTACACAGTAGATTCTGAAATGCAGTTAGGGAATATTTTCTAGGCTAAGTCGATCTAACATTTTGATTATAGTTCTTTCGGTGATGTAGTGGCATTCGATGAAACGTACAAAATGAATGCTTGTGGGAAGCCATTGGTAGTTTTAGTCAGTGTCAACCATTACTATTGGACCGTCATTTTTGGTATGAATTTGATTGGAGACGAAACAGTTGATACATACACATGGTTGCTAAAGGCATTCCTTGATGCAATGAATAATAAGCATTTCCTGTCCGTTGTCACTGATGGAGACAAGGCAATGTGGAAATCTACTTCTGTGGTTCTTTCTAACTGCCACCACTAGCTATGCAATTGGCATTTAAAGAGAAATGCTCAAGCAAATTTGCACTATGTGGATGTGGTTAGGGCCTTTATAAGTCTTATGGTTGGAAAATACACTTCGTCAGAGTTTGAAGTCCATTGGAAGTGCATGGTTGACCAATTTGACCTTCACAGTAATGTGTGGGTGCAAATTATGCATGAAACAATATCTTTTTGGGTGGAAAACATACATGAAAGATTATTATTTTTGTGGGCATGCATAGCACACAGAGATGTGAGAGCATGAATTCGTATATTAACAAACACAGTAAGGGTCGACATAAGCTATATCAGTTCATAATAGCTATTAAAAAGGCTATTTTAAAAATGAGGAATAAAAAGGTGACATATAATGTTCACACCAAATACCGCTATCCAGTCTTAACTACACATATTTAGCTTATTGAGAAGCACGCATATGAAGTGTACATGCGTAGATTATTTAAAAAGGTACGTGTATAGATTATGGAGCAAGGGGACCTTAACATGCTTGACTGCATGGACTGAGGAGATAAGCATATATACACGGCGACAAAGTTCATGCATCCTAAAGTGAGCTAGTTGGTTTTGTACAATTACAACCATAATCACATAAAATGCTCATGCAACCTTTTCAATGGCACTGGAAATCCTTGCAGTCATGCATTCTATGTAATTAAACAAGAGAATCTCCAAGCCATTTCCTAGTCACTTCTTCTCAAAAGGTGGCGAAAAGATGCAAAGATTGGGATCAATTGTAATGGTCAAGTGTAAGCATCATCAGATGACACGGCATCATCCATAAAGTATGGAGCATTGGTAGCCCACTGTAGCAAAGTTAGCCTCTATGGGTTAAAAACTGAACAAGGTTACAAGGAGGCAACCCAAGACATAATGTGATTGGCTAGTCATCTTGAAGAATTGGCAACAATGCATGACCAAACAGAGTTAGGTATGGAAGATAGGACAGGTAAAAGACATGTTATACAAGATTAAGTGGTTGCCCAAATGAAATGAGGTGTCAAAAGAAAGACGATGTGGTTTATGCAAGCTGGGCCAAACAAAGAGAACATGTGCTAAACAGGTTGTGATACACAATAATGATGCTTCATTTGATAGGGAAAGTGAGCTTGGGGTTGAATCTTTCGAAACAATAGATTTTATGACATTCATGAATTTGTGCAAAGCGAAAGATAAGATAGTGTTGCTTTATAGCAACCTTAGTCCCCCAAATACTTTCCATTCCCAAAAGTATAATGATGAACCCCCACACATGCCCAACATGCACAAACAATGGTGGTTTCCAAGTACACTTGTAAATTATCTATTGTGTCCAATTTTGTTCCCTTCTTATATTTTAATGTGTAATTGGGTTTATGATTGGGAACAATAAGATGGTATTCTATCACGTACATATTAATTTGGAAAAGTATTTAGGCTGGTTGGCAGCTTTATTTTATATATTGGTAATTGATTATACATTATTTTTGGGGATCCACATTTCAGGTATGCAGTAGTACCAAATGACTATCCACTAAGGAGGTGGTTAGAACTTCATCCAAAATTGTATAAATTGATGATTTTTCCTTTTTGCAATATGATCTATGATGTACAATGTTTATAATTGGGTGGGCTATTATGGTAATTTCAACGGAATCCCACCATTTGATATGTATTTCTAATTTAGCATCTTGATATTGTCTAAAGTGAAACATGCTTCCTGATTCCAGTTAAACTTTCATATAATGGAAGAATATTGTCTTGACTAAATAGGTTATTTTCTATTTTTACATAAAATAGCAATTACTATTATATGACTCTCAAAATCCAATTACCACGTATGAACGCATGTCCTTACTATAGTTTCTGTTTGAATCCCAAAATTTGTTAGCAGAAATGCCTATTACTCATTAGCCGTCCATAATACAGAGATGAAGTAAAAGGATATGGTGAATATACTTTTTGTTAAGGTTTACATAGCTTCATAATGATTAAATCGGGTAGCTGAGAAAATTGTGAGATTTAAACAATTTCTTATTGAATTTTCCTATTCTTATTCTTATGGTTCTTTTTTTGGTATTTCCGTAATTGCATGTTTATGTTTTCAATCATTTAACAACATCATATATATATATATAGAAATTATATGCTTTCTGTACTGGTTAAATGCAAATAAGAAAAAATAATTAATGGACCAGCACAATGTACCTAAACTAGAAATAAGTACAAAATATAAGCCATAGGCATAAATGATGCGTATAAAAATGACCAATAATTATGTTAACAAATTTTGTGGATATCCTCATGGGTGTTTCCTTTTTTATTTTGTTTTCTTATGTGCCAATTTATTTTTTGGATGCGGTGCATCAACACGGTCCCTTAAGTCTCTGAAATGATCTTGCATAGTCTATATCAATTGACCAAACTTCATATTATGGTTCTCAAGAAGGAAATCTATAGCCGTCCAGCACCGTTCCATCTGGGAGTCAAACTATGCCAAAAAAGCAACGTTAGGTAAACAACAATAACCGAATTAAAGTATAAGGACATAATCGGTAGTAGTTTAAAAATGGGTTTACTCCACCTAGACCCCTTTAGGTTAGGCAATATTACAACCCGCTCCCTCAGGTTTCGAAAATTCCATATACTTCCCTTGTCGTTAGGGAATCTCCGTCAAATTTAACTGAGAAAGGGTAAACTTGTCATTAACTTAATATAAATGAAAAAAAAAAGTGGGTCCCACAACTTTGTTGACCATTAACATGTGGGCTAAAATTTAAAGTTAATTTTCCTTTTTTTTAAAATTGATTTGTTAGAATTTAGTAAAATAATTAGCTAGTACTTAAACTAATTATTTAATTATTTATATGAATAGACCTTTTTAAGGTCTTTTATTTTTTAAGATTTTTACATTTTCAGTCCTTTATTATATAAAAAAAAAACTCATTATTTTATGGTTAAAAAATGAAAAAAATACTTTTTATTTTTTCGTCTAAAACATTTTTTTCTTTTTTTGCATCAGTTCCTTTGCAAAGCTCTTGGTCTTTGCAACACTTGCTTCATTCTCCTCAAATGGCTACCACCACAACACCTAAACCCAGTGGCGCCAACCTTTCTATAGAAAACCCTAGACCTAGTTGCCCCACCCACTGTGAAAGACCCGAACTTCGATGGTTCCACGGCCCTGCCTGAGGGTTCCGTTAGCATTGGGTCGACAAAGGAAGATGACGATTCCAAGACCACGCCAACCGTTACGGGAATAGTGTCACCGCTGATTCGGCTTCCGATATCCAGAAGAATATCCACCGAGCTAAACTGTTTGGGATATCTTAGCAGCTTACCAAAGAAGAGAAACAAAACTCCCATGCCGAAAGTTAGTTGCGATTTTTTTTTGGTTCTTTTGGTTTGGATGTCGGTGAATCAGCAGGCCTTCGCAACTAATGGGCGATGCATTCATTTTCTTGCAAACCACTTCATTTGAGAAATACCTGGGCTTGAAGGAATTGATCGATTTTGTCTCTTTGTTGTTTAATTTGTGAAGCAAAATCCTCTGCTAATATAGAAAATAAAGGAGATAAGGGGCTGAAATGGTGGTGTTGCTACTATTGTTGTTGTTGATGATGTTGACGATTGTGATGGTGTTCTAATTGTTGTTGCTATTGATCACCAAAGGATAATCATAATCCTGTGGAGACCACATTGGGTTGTTGGAATTGTTGCAAAGAAAAGTTGTAATTGCCGTAGCGGTTGAAGTTTCTCTTCCTCTTTTCCTTTGACTACCACCACCCCCTGTGTGGTCAACAAATCTTCACCTCTATCAAATTCATATTTCATTTTCAATGGCATAAAACATGAATTAGGTAATCAGGAAAAAGAAAAATCCCCAAAAAAATTCAGTAAGTATTCACCTCCGCCATTGTTGAATATCATAGGAGATTGATCAAGAAATCCTCCTGGTTGTGATTGTAACGAATAATCATGCCCTTCTTGTCTGTTTCTATAGAATATGAATTAAAAAAACAAAAGAAAATGATTAATTAAATTTTTGTAGAATAACTAGCAAATGAATGCATCGCCCATTATTAAATAAACAAAGATGAGCAAAACAGAGAAAAACATACCCAGAAGGACAATTTTTTGATGGATTTGATGTCCATGTGCCACTCTTTCATCTAATAAAAATACTGGATATTAGTATATTAATTAAAAAATATTTAATGGAATCTTTTCCAAGGGCATTTAAGTCAATATATATGTCATGTAGGAGAGATATAACTTTTTCATAGACGGAATCCATCCTTAAGGGAGGTATATGGAATTTTCAAAACATGGGAGAGCGGGTTGTAATATAGCCTAACCTAAAAGGGTCTAAGTGGAATAAACCCTTTCAAAATTACAAAAAATATGGAAAATAATACCATAGCATCGCGGAAAGAAAAAAACTCCATATACTTTACCATCTATAGCTTGTAATCGAACCTGTTGTATTGAGTTGTGATATTGTCCTGTTTACGGAGGGCCATTGATGCAAAAAAAGAGTTACATTGATACATTCTCATTATTTCTCCAGCCAAGACGATATCTAATGCCTTCAACTACATTAGACCAATACGTAAATTTGTTAATTTAGCCCAGAACCAAAGCAAGAAGCCAGTTTCAATCACAAACCATACAAACCAATATAACAGCAAAGCCATAATCAGCCATAGCAATCAAACCAAATTACCAAAACTCAATAGTAGTTCACCCATACAAACCTTTACAAGCCATGACCTTACAATAGTAGTTCAACCATACAAGCCATAATCACATATAACAACAAAGCAATCACAAACCCATACAAACCAATTGAAATATCCAAGACTTCAACCATATAGTCCACATTAGTTCAAAAAACAAGTAGATTTGATGCAATTTTTATTTATTGCATGATATAAACTCATTATCCATAAACACACACACACAAAAATAAGAAAGAAAATATTTTATTAACATTGTGGTACTCAAAGTATATTCCAATCTTATACAAACTGGTTCTTACAACCTATGAACTATTTTTCAGAAAACAATATTATAAAAATAAACGAATTCATTCATATTTCAAACCCATAGCATTATGTTTCACCAAAACCAATAAGGAACTCGATGTCGACAACACAGTGAAGGCATTGTATCATGTACACTTAGAAAACAGTTGCTATCAAAAATCCAATTATCAATCATTTAACATTGAAAAAGAAAATAGATAATTTCCTTTTTGAACACCAACAACACATATAACTTATTATAGAATAAGATGCGCTCTCTCACTTGCGGTTATACCTCACAGCTGGGAAAGAATCCCAAATCTCGTCAAAGAAAACCAGTGCAATGGAAAATAAATTTTCAAAAAAGTTAAAAATTATGTTGCAGCACACAGTGACAAAGTGAGTGATCCATTTTAAGAAGCAATCAACTAAAATATACCATAAACATGAAAGTATGCATATTCAATTACTAACCTTTTCGCAGCTGTCAAGCTTCCCACAGTATTTGGCAAGGAGCTTCCAAGTGTTTGCCCATGTATGAATATTAGAATCCATGGTCTTTTTAATTATGACCTTTCGCTACACAAGAAGTAACACACAATGTGAGAACATCAACCTCAAACATGTAACATTTGTAGAAACCGAGAATGGGCAATGGCACAAAATCCATACCTAAAAAGCTGGCATTAGAAACAATTGATAGGCTTTTTTCGGCTTGTGCTTGGCTCTTTCACGAAAGGTTAAAGTTTCCACAGCTAGATCAAATACCTAAACACATGTAGACATATAACATTAGAAGATTTTAACGAGAACAAACATTAAAGCAATAAAACTAATTAAGGAGAATATCTTATAATATAGATTCTCCTTTTGAACAATGATCTCGCTACAACAACACAAATAAACCACATAATAAGTCATTATAATGTAGGAAAACCGATGCACCAATAAATACAAATGTTAAGGTTTAAAACCCCGTTAGTCTGGTACTCACACTTAGCTCATATCTTTTGGTGAGAATTTTATCAAAGCAATATTGTAGTAGCTTGCAGCTTGAATCTGGAAAGTCACTATGCACGTTGAACGGACTAGCCTTGATAATATGCTTGTCCCCAATGCCACCCTACATAGGAAAAACCCTCAAATATGAGAAGTGTGTAAAACACATATAACACAACAATTATAACTAATTTAGAAGCAATGGAATTGACATACGTCACTGCTTGTGAGGCGATCTATCAGAGTACTCAAATGGGAGCCAAAATGTTCTCCAAATAACAAAGAATCATTTCGAACAATGTCAGCCGCTTATGCATTATCAGTTGAGAGAGCTTGGATGGCATGAGGATCAGCTTCGTCGGGTAAAAGAGTGGGCTTGGCAAGTGTAGGCAACAAAGCCAAGGCAACAGAAGAAGGTCCCCGCATGCGATGCAGATGCATTGCCTTTATCTTCTCCCATCAGGTTATCTCTGAGTAATGCTTCTTTCAACGAAGCAACAGACTTGGCTAAAGTTGCTATATCGTTTCTCACACCCGCATTCAGAGTTGCAAGCTCATCCTTGACCTGCTTTTTGAAATTGGAGAAATCTCCTTGTTGTGGTATATTTTAGATCAACTTGCAAGTGTATGAATCAACAAGTAATAAAGTGGATTCCTTTTAGAAAGGAAACAAATATCGATCCCACGAGGAATAACATCTCTAGTATTGAAAATAAATCTATTGCAAATTAAACTTTGAAAAATAAAAGAGAATTGTTTTTGAGTGATTGTTGATTATCAAGACAGAAATTTAAGAAAGCAATAATAAAATTAAAGACAAGGCAGCAAGTAAGATTTCACAGATTTTAAAGAACAAGGATCATGATTTCACCACTATTTTTCATATTTAGTGCTAATGCAATATTGATTCATTGGTTAACCCCTCTTTAACCAAAAATGACTAAAATTTGATTCCTCAATGCATTCTAATCTAGCAAGTACAACGTATTTAATTATCCCTAATATAAATACGAAAATTTAAGTCCTGAGACATGCAAACCTAATAACACCTTGTTAAAGTTGTCACTATGGCATGCAATATTCCTACAAACATCTATTTCATTATTTTTCCATACTTATACTCCTTATTCCTAAGCCAATATAAATACTAAATCAATCCATCTTTTCATGGAAGCATTGAAAACTATAATGAAATATTAACCTTTAAACATGAATAAAACTAAATATGCATTAGAAACTAAATACTTGTAGTAGGGTTACATCACAATCCTCATAGAAAAATTAGTTACACATGATTTCTAAATTATCCATCAAATAATAAAGAAATAACATAGATTAAATAGCAAGAAAATAAAGAAAAAGAGAATCAAATCCAATAGTTGATGGCTGCTGGAATTTATCCTTCAAACTTCAATCATTGGCTTCTCCAAACTATGATCATGGTAGCAAGTTTGACTCCTCCAATGGCTTGGCTGAACCTCTTTGTACCTTGCTTTGTGTAGCACAACTTTGCTATGAATTAACTAACAAAAACTGAACAAAAACCTAAAAGAAAAGCTTTGCTGTCGTGAGGAAGAGAGAAGAGGGAGAGGTACGGCAAAGTAGAGGAAAGGGCTGCTGAAGAGATTATGAAATTTCTTTAGCCTTCAAGGTACTCATCTATTTATAGGAAAGGTTTAGGAGAGGTTTAACCCTAAGGTACCTCTAAAACCTAGAGAATATAGGAGATAGCATGCAAATCACAATACCAACTCCTACATTCTCAACATGGCCAGCCACACCAAGGGTAAGGATGTATTTGTGTCTCATGTTCACACTAGGGATAGAAATACTTTCCTTATCTTGTTAGGAATCATAATCAATCTCTAATTTACCTTCCTTTTATCCCAAATATTAAATAATTAGAATAATTTGACCTTTCATGTGTCATGTGATGTGGCAATTCGGACACATGGCTGATATGTGGTGACATGGCAATCCAATCACAATGGTAGTCCTAGTAAGCATAAAACTTTCCTTTTTTATCTTCAATGACCATCAAGCAGATTCCAAGTACACTTTGGGTGACCAAATGCACTTTGAATCTAGTGATTTTTCTTGAAAAAGTTATGTCTGTGTCTTATATTTCCAGGCATACATTGATCGCACAATTTGGACTTCAGGAAGACACTCAAATCCTCATTGTCCCGAGACAGTGTAAATCTGCCGCAACTGATGAATTTGTTGAATTTATAAATCAAACTGGCACTGATTGACCAAACCATTTGCAATGAAACTTTTCAGATTTGAATCCTAGTGAATCAGGAATCGTTAGCAACTGGAATCGCACAAAAATTCTAAGTGTAACTCCATATATGATTTTCTCAGTAAATGTTGCGCAGAAATACGGTAATTCCAGCATTTGTCTTTCTTTTACTGAAAATAGAAAAATACAATAATTAAGTATTTTCCACTAACAATTAATTCTAAACTAGCTCAAATTCAATATAAAAAGTGGCATAAAAACATTAACATTTTATGAGGTTGCCTCAAAGATTCTTGATGCGGAACCCCAAGCTTAAAGAAACTGTAATCCCAACACACAAGATGATATGGAACAAACCCTAGGTAAAAACCCGCCCTATAGCACCTCTATGTAACAATTGTATATAGCAACACTAATTAGAAGGCAAAGAATGAAATTGAAATTCGCCACAAAGTAAATACCTTTGATAAGAAGATCAATTCCCAAATGCAACAAGTAGAAGAAGAACTATCCTCACTTGGAACACACAAGTCTTGTTGAAAACAAGAATAGATTCTATTTAATCAATAATCAAAGTTGTCTTTAACAAGCTAGTAACCTCCCCTTTATATAGATATTAGGGTTAGGTTAAGAATCAATCTAGACCATAAAATAATTAGGAAAGTAATCCTAAGGCTAAAAACTAACCCTAAATAAATATAATCCGAAAATAGAAATAATTACAAAACTGCCATTATAATCTGGAAATAGCAATAATTACGAAACTGCCATTATAATCCGAAAATAGCTAAATTACGAAACTGCCATTGTAATCCGAAAATGGCTAAAATTATGTCGTTTTGTCTTTGCAACTCCCGAGCAAGCATTACCACCTTCATTCCTTGCTTGGACATCATGCTTAAATCATCATTATGCCTCATAAAAGTGTTTGGATCATGTGGATACTTGAATCGATCTTCATCAATTATTCTCTTCACAAGTCCAAGCATTCCCGCTTTGATCTTTTTAGCTCGAGAACGCGTCACCGGTCCACTTGGCAGCACAATGTCTTCACCACGAACATCCATGCTAGAAGAGCGCTCGATGCCCACATCAATTCTATACCCCTAAATTGAACTTTGCTAGTCCCTAGCAAAGAAAAAAACTAAAAACATACTCTTATAAGACCAAATACATTGATGAGGTTGCCTCAAAGATTCTATAATCATATTAATTCAAAAGTAATTTCCAAGAAATCATGTATCTCAACACCTTAACTTCTATTCAACATAATCATTACTTTCAAGTGTGTGTGTGAAAATCAAATAATACATTCAATGTCATGCACTTGAATAAATCTTCATTAAATAGAGTTTGAAAATAAATACATGAACTACCATATGCTTAACATAATTAAATAGCTCTCCACTAATGTAGATCAATGCATTTTGAATCAATAGAACTTTAATGGCTTGTAATATAAAGGTTAAAGGGTAATGGTTTAGAAGAAAGAAACTGATAGGAAATAAAAATTCAAAGAAAGAAAACTTATGAATAATATGCTTATAAAACTTTTGTTTTCTCCTTTAAAAGGTACTTTTCTTCTTCCCTTCCTTCAAAGTTCACAAAACAACTTTCTTTTTCACAACAATTTTTTTTTCTCTTCCTTTCAACCACCAAATTGTTCTTTGTCATACCTTGCTTGAACTTCTCTTTCAACATCAAAGATACATAACTATATTTTTACCAACATCAACCACCCCCAAATTATCTTCTACTTCACTCCACCAAATACAATTTAGAAGCATAAATCAATTTTTATATAAGCTCTCTTTGATAAATGTGTATAAGGCAGGAAAAATATATTTAGGCATAAGAGGTAAGTCAATATGGCTTAATGAATAAAAATGCTCTAATATGCAATTAATTATGCATCCTTGAAATGGCTCAAATAAGGTACTAATGAATAAATATTTCAAAGGTAGGCTAGAAAGGTTCAAACGCAAATCAAACATGGCCTAAATCATATTCAAAGTAATCCATCTCTCTAGGATTTCGCCTCAAGCAATAATCATGCAAGTTTTAGAGTTCACAAAAAAACTAATCACTCTAAAATAATGCAAACCTTCTACAAAATACAATCAAAATTATGCATATTTAATAAAGTGCTCAAAATAATTTTGAAAGTAATAACATGTGAACTTAACTTTAGGCATTAGAGAATACACAAAAACAATTTCACTATGTAAGAACCAATTTATTCACAATCATATTCTTATCATAGGCTCATCAAAATATAAAAAACAGCACCTAAAACAAAAAATTTCAGCAACAAAAAAAATGTTTTTTTTTAAACTAAAAATTTAAAAGCTAAAGAAGAAAACTTCAAACAAAGAGAACCCACCCCCAACTTTAAGATGAACATAGTCCTTGATGTTCAAAACAAAGAAAAATAAGCATAATAAAAAGTACGGGTTAAGAAAACTCCCCCATTTGATGAAATGCAATGAAATTGCAAAGTTTAGGCTTATAAAGCTCCCTTGACCTATCACTCCCTTTATGCTTATTCTTTGATTTTCTCTTCTTTGACACCTAAAAACACAAAACATAAAAACAAAAAAGAAATTAAAAATTAAAATTAAAAATACCTTTAAACTTTGGGTTGCCTCCCAAAAAGCGCATGTTTCAAGTCTTTAGCTTGACTTTCTTGTGGAGCTCATCCAGGATCAATTTGTTGGTTGCTCCCACCTCCAAAGCAACTCTTAATAAACGACAATCCATGTGATCCTTTACTCTCTTTCTTACTTTTCTCTAACAAATTTGGCTCCAAAATCCTATTCTCATGGAACCATTCATCGTTTGGATAATGAGGGGGTTTGTTGATATTATAGGTCACCTTTTCGCTACCAACCCTAAAGGTAATCTTACCTTCTTGTATATCTATTAAAGCACGACTAGTAGCTAAGAAAGGTCTACCAAAAATCAAAGGTACATCACCATCCTCATCCATATATAATACTACAAAATCCATTGCAAAGTAAAACTTATCGACTTTGACGATGACATCCTCGAGTACTCCCCTTGGCTTCTTGATGGTACAATCTGCCATTTGTAAAGAAATCGATGTGGGCTTTACTTTTCCAAGTCTAAGCTTCCTGAAACAGAATAAGGCATTAAATTTATGGAAGCTCCTAAGTCACATAAAACATTAGAAAATTTAATATGACCAATATGACAAGGAATAGAGAAACCTCCTGGATCTTTTAATTTTGGTGGTAGCTTGTGTTGTAATATGGCACTGCACTCATCATTCAAAACTACCATCTCATGACCACCTAATTTCTTTTTCTTTTTCATAATTCCTTTTATAATTCTAGCATAATTTGGCATATTTTCTAAAGCATCTACGAAAGGAATATTAACATGTAATTTCTTAAAGATATCTAGAAATTTGCCAAATTGAAAATCTAATTTCTTCTACTTAAGCCTTTTTGGGAATGGTGGTGGTGGGAGTTGCTTGTATTCCCAATTCTTTTCTCTTTTTTCCTCCATGGACAGTAGCTCATCTTTTGTTTCTTTTTCTCTTCCAAGGGCTCCTCTAGCATGAGGAGGTATATACTTAGAAACGTGAGGCTTCAGTAGCTCAATTTGAATCTTGGAAGATGAAGATACATCTTCACAATTCAAATCTTGTATTTCAATTTCCCTTTTAGCTACGCCTCTTGGCTCTTATTGGCAATCTATATCCTCTATCGAATGCCCTAGCTGCACATCAAAAGGATTAGTTATTTGTTTACCATCTTGCAATTTAATAGACATTACCTCTTTAGAATTTTTTCCAGTATTGGATGGGAGGATTTCTTGTGCTCTTTGAAACATGCTTGCTAGTTGTCTTATTTGAGTTTCAAGTCCTTTAATGGCACCAACTTGATTGTTGAATTGGTCCTCTGTTTTGATCATGAAGCTTTCAATTTGTGCCACGAAGCTTGAAAACTCTTTCTTTGTCTTTTGAAATCCAGAAAGTTGAGTTACTAATCTCTCGAGATCACTTTGCTTCTCTTGCAGATTAGGAACTTGAGCTTGAGCTAGTTGCTCCACTTGGTTATTTAAACCTTTAATTTCTGCTTTCATTTCCTGTATGAAAGCACTAGAAATATCATTCATTTTTATCATAGATTGCTCAAGTAAAGATATAGTAGTAGGAGAAGAATTATGAGATTGAGGATAAATTTTAGGATGAAAAGTTTTCTGAAAATTTGAGGACTGGAATTGTTGATGTGGTTGAGGAGGGATTTGATAGATCTCTCTTTGTTGTCCTCCTTGGGTGTTCGAATTGTCTCTCCATGAAAAATTTGGATTGTAAGCAATGGAGAAGGGGTTGTTGTTGCTATTGACTTGTTGGAAATTACCTACAAAATTCACATCATTAATTTCATTATAATTTCCTAAATGACAATTTATACTTTCATGATTATCCCCACAATATTCACAACAATTAGAAATATTGGAAATATTATTTAAGTTGTAGGAACCCAAGGTCTTATTTAGGTTTTGACTCCATTCACTTGCCCATTGTGAATTGTTGATTGCCATCTCCTCCAATAGGTCGTACGCATCCTCTTGGGACTTATTAAGTAAAGCACCACCTGCAGCAGCATCCACATTATTTCTTGTTAGATTATTCAACCCATTATAAAAAGTTTGGACTTGACTCCAAATGGGCATCCCATGGTGTGGACACTTCCTAAGTAGTTCTTTTAGCCTCTCCCAAGCTTCATATAAAGATTCTCCATCAAATTGGTGAAAAGTGCTCATTTCATTCCTAAGCTTGGCAGTTTTAATAGGTGGGAAAAATTTGTTTCGGAACTTAAAGGCTAAATCATCCCAAGTGATTGTAACCAACTTTTGGCTCTATCCCTTAGGCTGCATTTGTTTTGCAGGATCGGATCAGATCGGATTGGATATAGTAGGATTGGATTTCTTAAATCATGTTTTGTGTCTGGTGCAGTCTCGGATTAGATGATTGGATTGGATATACTGTATTTGGTGCAGTCTCCGACTAGACTGGATTGTATTACAATTTAATAATATTTTTTATAATTTTTAGGTTATATTATAAAATGTAATTTTTATTATTAATTTTAATAAACATGATATATAAAATATATTGTAATATATTTCTAACTATAAATTTAAACATCCTCCATATTATATCATTTAGAAAATATTAAACATAATTTAATACAAATATATCATAATTTTTCACAACAACAAAAACAACTACTAAAATTAAATAAAAAATCAAATTAACCTAATACAATTGTGCTAGTATACTCATAACAACTACTCCAGCTGTACAACCGACAATTAAACCGATGAAAATCGAACATCCATTTATGCTTCGATAACTGGGTTTAAGGTGATTAATCTCCATTCTTATTGTCGAACATTTATTATTATTATTTTTAATTGTACGTTCAATGTATGAAACATAAGCTATTTCTGCTTCATCTATTGAATGATATGCTTTGTATGAGTTTCCTTTGAATCCATTAATTTGTTCTTGACATTCTACCCATGAGTCATAAATTCATGGTTGTCTTCCTTTGAACACAACGTATATTTTTTGATCTGTCATTACTAGTATCTATATATATGCAAAATATATTAGGGTAATTTCTACAATATAAATAACAAAAATATTAGAAACATTATAAAATAAATAAACATAACACACTTATCATTCATATTGTTCATATCCATAAAAATAACATAAAATAAACAATCCATACAACTAATGCTCAATAACATAAACATCTAATGTCATGTGCATATCAACCTCTATCAACCAATGGATGAACCTCTATTCAACTCATAAGTAAACTCAATTTTTTCTTCATCATCTAATCCATTAAACACTCGAAACATGTGTGGCTTCTCACTACAAATATTTATGACCTTAATTCTCTTACTCACTGATATCCCAAGCCTCTTAAGTTTAGCACACAAAACTTGTACTATTTCATCAGTAAGTTTAGGATATATAGAATCAGCTAGTTTATCCCACTGTTCCTTAGATTTACCCATCATTTTCTCCAATGATTCAACAATGAGTTCCAATCCACTACTTGCTCCATCAGATGGTCTAGTTCTCTTTCTACGATTGGTCTGCTCAGACTGTGAATTTTGGCCAACTGACATTGTAGAATCCTCCTCATCTTCTCTAGTGTCAGTTGAATCTGCAGCCATGTCAGCAGGAGTTTCAGCATCTCTGCCGGTGGCACAATCCAACCCAAATATACTAGCCAATCTTTCATACATGGGAAATGGTTTAACCCTCCATCCGTCAGCATCTTTGTTAATCTACGTAATCATATAAACTTCAACGGTTATAAAAAATTTGTAACATTAAATTTGACAAATAAATTAGTGGCAAGTTTTTTTGGAATCAAACCTTAACATAGTCTGCCCAAACATCATCACGGTCGACTTCAATACACTTTTTTGTGTCATTCCATCCAAATCCACTTTTGTTTAACATATCAAAAACAATTCCATAATATTTTTTCCACTTCTTAATTTTTGATTCAATGTGTGGATTGGCTTTCAAATCGCATCTTGGACACAAATTGGCTAAGAAATTTTCAATAAAATTGTATGTGCCAGGTTTGAAGGTACCATTTTCAGTTATGTACCCCTTGGCCACTACATCATCAATTATATTCAGCAATGTATCATCTTCCTTCTTACTCCACACACGCCTATTAAAGTTCCTTGTTCGTGTATTGCCATGACTGCTACTTGCACTTTGCATTTCTAAAAGAACTCCATAGTAAAGGCAAAAACCAAAATATCAAAATAATTTTATATAAAAGTCTAGTGTATTTGAATACAAAAACATAAATCTAGCAATTTATTCAATCCAACTAAAATATTAAAGATATAACATCCATATTACATAGTTTTAATCAATCCTATTTGCCCTCCATTCATTGTACATTTGTGTAGCCAAATTATCCCTTCACTCACTCCATTCATTTGATGCCTCAATAGATCCTATCGTTTCATTGTGTACTATTGGTTTGACACTTTGCATTTCATCTACATCAAGTTCAATTGGATCACTCGGCATTTCTCTCCTAATAAGATTATGTAGAAGACAACATGGAGTGATTATTCTCCCTTGTGTTTGGATTGGATAAAAAGATAGACTCCTTAATATGGCCCAACGCTTTTTAAGTAATCCAAAACACCTCTCAATTACATTTGGCGCAGATGCATGCTTCATGTTAAAGAATTCCTCTCGGTTTTGTGGTGCACCACCAACTCTCCACTCTGAAAGGTGATAACGTGTTTCTCTAAATGGTGCAAGAAAACCTTCACCATTTATGTATCCGGCATCCACAAGATAATAATTACCTAACATCAATAAATCATATTTATTTTTTCATACTAATGTCACAAAACTAATTTTTATAACAACTAGTTTTAACAAAATTAACTTTTTATGTTATCTTACCATTTGGAACTCTTAACCCATTTGGTCTACTAAACACATATCTAAGGACTCTAGAGTCAAAAGCTGAACCTTCCCAGCCAGCTAATACGAAGACAAACATCATATTTCGATCACAGACACCTAATACATTAGTAGCGAGCTCTCCTTTTCGTGTTCGATATCTAGGCTTGTCAATATCAGACACATGAACCTCTATGAAGGTTCCATCTAGTGCTCCCAAACAATTCTATATAGTTGAACGTAATAAATTTTATAAGTCGTATTATATTTATTTCTATACTAACGTAACGAAAATGAACTGGTGTAAACATACCTTAAAAGAATTCCATCTATCATCTGTACAGTTAGCAGGCACCGGTTCCAGAGATTTTAATAATCTATCTTGCAACCGTAATGCTCCATTCAACACCGAGTTAAAATACCTACTAATAGTTTCTCCTGAACGCTTAAATCTATTTCCAATGGTCCAGTTTTTTACATGATGAGCAAGTATGTATAAAAAAATACACACTTGTTCCTCTAAGGTAACCACACTATCTTTTTTAAGATGTGGATACTGGCGTAGTAATTCACAAAGCCAACTGAATGTGTTCCTATCCATTCTAAGTTGATTAACACATTCAACGTCACTATGACCTATAAAACTATCTAAATTTTTCAGTTGAGTTTCATAACTAGTGAATGTACAATTGTTAAGCACCTTCATTTCAAACTGCTTTTGCACCTAATCATAGACCATCATTACATGCACCAAAAAAATAATTACCCTTTCCAAATGCATTCTCTTTGTAATGAAGAACAATAAAATTTTCCTTTCCTCATCCATTTCTATAACCCTAAAAAAAAGGCATTTTATTAATGAATTTAGGTTGTAAACCAAAAAAGGCACATTAGCACAAAAATAGGCACATTAGCACAAAAAAACCACATTAACACAAAAAAGGCACAGATGGAAGAAAAAATTTACAGCATTAAGAATTTACAGCAATATATTCACCAAAGCAATTTCATGTAGGCTCATCAAACTACCATTAAAACATGTAAGCATGAGATTTAAGCAGATAGATACCTCAGGTTCTTGGGAGCTATGCGTGTGTGTACAAGAAGGTTGCAGCTGCACCCACAAAGTAATGTGCCTTATAAATAAAAAAAACACTCTAATAATTAGGACTCAATCCCTCACTTACACAATATACAATTAAAATTGCCAAAATTACATTAGTTGACAATAAGCTAGATACAATAAATCAGCTTTCTAGTACAAAAGCCATTCACAGAACAAAATATCTATAATCACTTCATTACCATTACCAAACCCAATTATGATTATTATTAATCATTTCTATTTACCACACTAATCAAAAAATGAAGCCACTTCACCATTATAACCAAACCCAACAATGATTTTTATCCACCATTCCTAATTACTACACAATTCAAACAATGAATCCCAAAATGAAGAGGTCAACAGAAGAAAGCACTATAAAGCCCAAAGTTCAAACTCCCACTTCCATTTTCCTTCATTTGCCCATCAATCAAACAGAGTATTTATGAAATTAAAAACCCACAAAAATACACATCACCAACAATAAAGCTTTCAGGAAAATAAGCACTCCTCAATCAATATATGCTCAAAAACAAAACCATCATAAATTTTTGACTTTTTCAGTTTCTGCATTCTCTTTGACTTTTTGATATTGTTTTTCTAACATTCCTCTCAACCCAACATCCTGATTACTTGTTGTAATTTTCTCATATTCTCTTTCATTATACGTTTCCATTTCAATTTTATATTAACACACTATCATGTGCAAGCTGCTGCAACAACATTGAAAATAAATACCCCATTCAATTTTCTAAATTCAGTTGCATGAGAAAGGAGCTAAGAACTAGAGCAAAAAAGATACAGAAAGAATATTTTTCTTTAAAAAACTGTGAGTCTATTTTAACTTCAAAGCTCACTATTAAGGATTATATAAAGTACATATTTACACCTTCAAAACTATAATATGTTACTATTAGTCAAATCCAAATTTACCAAATAACATATAAACCAAAAAACATTTCAAAACCACGATCAATATAAAAAGAATCAATTCAAATGCCAACAAAATTTGGATCAAGAATAATAAGTTACCAAACATGAATTAATTAGCATCTTAGTCATCCTTCTACAAAGAAACTAGACACAACCAAATTTGTAAATTACAACACTTTGGAATTTCATAATGAACAAAGATATGGTTACCAAACTCCTCACTAATTTGTATATTGGCATAGAAACCGCATAAAGGGTAGAGAAGATATCACATCCTATTGGCAGAGGCATCTTCTTTTCAGACCAGGCAACAACTTTAAATCACAGTTTTTTGCAGGTCACACTATATTCTAGCTATCATATTTTATTTATTTTAAAAACAAGAATTTATAAATAGCAGCAAAATTACATGATAACATCCAAAATTATCAAAAAATACAACCTTAATCATACAAAAATCAGAGAAAAAATTATCAAGAACCAAGTAAAAATACTAGCAGCCTCAAACCCAAAAGACACATTTGTTAATAAAATTAGTTGAAACCTAGAGGAAGATCAGAGAGTAGATAGTCAAAAATGGTGGTCTGCTCAGAAGTGATGGTAGAAGGGAAAGAGGGGTGGTTGCTTACAGTGCTGAAGAGCCAATAGAGCTTGTGCTTTGTTGAGAGGCGGCTGAGGAAAGAGACACGACTCTGACGGCAAAACGCAGAGGTTGAAGACCCCAGACAGTACGGGTGTTGTTTTACGCACATAACGATGCAGGTTTGGATATCCTCTTAGAGGAAGAGGAAGAGGGAGCAACTCGGTTGGAAGTCGATTTGCAGATTCCAAATCCCAGTCGATTTGCGAAGAGGAAATGGGAGTAGGTCGATATGTGCTAGTCCCACAAATCCCAGTCCGATCTTTCTAATCCCGTGAGTTTCTCTGGGATTAGAAATAAGAGAAAATATTAGATGGGATTTGGTAACCGGATTTCTATATTCGGTCCCAGCCACTGCCAAACGCCTGATAAGAAAGGGGACCGGATATAGAAATCCAATCCCCCTCCTTATTCGGTCAAACAAACACTGCCTTAAAGTAAAAGGAAATAACCTAAGTTTGATAGCGTCCTCAGTAATACCATTATACTTCACTAACTCACATACATCACAGAAATTTGATATATGTTGGTTAGGATCCTCACTTGGTAACCCTCCAAATTGGTAATTGTTAAGCATAGACATGGTAATAGGTTTGACCTCAAAGCTAGGTGCATCAATAGGTGGTCTCCTTGACAGGACCCGCCCCGGAAATCCCTCCGGATTTCCCGGAGAGGCCCCGCCTGAGGAAGATTCCACCAGAACCCCTCGGGGCAACCGACAGAATCCTCCTCCGAAAGGGGTAATAATCAAATAAACAAATAAACAATAATGGGACGAATAGTAAATAAGATATGAACGAAAAGTAGATAAAATAAGCACCACAATAAATTAACGAGTCATAATGAATAAATAAGAAACAATGTATGAAGTAGGTGGAAATGACAGAGCCACTAAGAGTGATAGACAAAAATATAAATAATACAAATCCAACATGAACAGAATAAGATCAGAGTCTAATACATAAGAAGAAGTAATAAACAGATGCGATAAGCGGATGCGATGCCGATGCGAAATGCCGATGGTAGTCCACGGGAACCTGCAACTAGGACCTAGGGAACGAAGTAAAAATAACAAAACGTGAGATATAAATATCTCCGTGAGTGCTCCTAGATAACTACAAAATACAATTTCAGCCGTTAAAACCTTTACACTCAAACCTCACGTCACTCAGTTGAAAGGTTCCCCGTTTTGAAAATCATTTCGCAAAACCCTCGGTTTACCCCAAATCATTAAATCAATAAAAACGGTTTAGGGGCGAAAACGTAATTTAAAACAATTATCGAAATCACGTACCAAACACTAAAAACGTAAATGAAATCCATAATAATTAATTGATGGTCAAACACAATTTCATAAACGATCAAGCAAATGGGTCAAAATCTGAAACCAAAGGCCATAGGCCACAATCCATAAAATCAAACCATCAATTTAAAATCAGATTCCAACCAATATAAAACCAAATCGGTATAAACTCAGCAAACAACAATTATAAAACCCAACCAGTATAAATCAGCAATCAATATAAAACCAAATCCGGTATAAAATCCGCAATGAATCAGAACCATCATAAAACCAACAGGTATAAATCAGCAATCAATATAAAACCAAATCCGGTATAAAATCCGCAATGAATCAGAACCATCATAAAACCAACCGGTACCACAGCATATATCGTGTCGTGTGACCCTCAGCGTCCTGACGGCGTCACAGGAGGGGGAGGGGGGCTCAGTCATCACAACGAATCGGCGTCCCAAATCCGTCATGGCAGGATCCTCATCATCTCTCTCTCGACACGTGTCCGCAGCAGAGGATGGCATATATAATAATAATAATAATAATAGCGCGCATCGAACTCATATAACTCGGTACATCTCGATACAGTGTGGTACTCCTCAAAATCATTTATAAAATCATCCATGATATCATCAATTTTTCCAAATCCTTTACTTTTAAACAATTTTCCAAAATCTTCTATTTAACAGAATTTATGAAAAGCAACAATTATATCGAATATTAAAAATTTGCCCCAAAATCTTCTTAAATTTCACAAAGCCATAATTTTTCTTTAAAATCACCAAATTTCCACAATATCGTAAAATCTCCAAAACATTTCAAATTCGCTAAACAACCAATTAAAACACCAATTTCATAAATATTCCAATAAATATGAAATCTATCAAATCATAAAATCAATCCATGCAAATATTTAAATCATCATAAAACATATTAATAATCTTAATTTAAATGCACAAGAAAATTCAATCAAAACAAATTAATAGAAATTAAATCAAATATAGCATATATTCCCAAATGATTTAGAAAATAAATGCACTCACAGGTCTGAAGCGTGCTCCTGCTGAATCTCCGGTCCAGCCCTCGATCGAGTACGAGCACCTAAAAGAATTTACCAGAAATAACTTTTTTAAAAAAAAAACCGAAAAATTAACCAAAGGCTCGTAGAATCCTCTAAGCCTCCAAATACAAGATTAAAACACTAAATACTAAGATTGCCCAACATTTTCAGAAATTACGAAAATGTCCCAATATTTTTGAAAATTACAAAAATGCCCTTAATCGGCAAAAATCCCTAAATTCAATGGATTTTTCCGTTTCAAGTCCGATTTCAACAAACTTTATACCGAAACGAAATTGAAGATGCAAGGAACGAGAAACTACCTTCAATTTCAAGATTTGTTGTAGCAATTGATCGGAATCGATCCCGGAAGATCGGACCTCAACCGGAATTGGGCGTTTCTGAATCCGACCGAAATTAGATCAATCGAAGGTATGGCAAGCTTGCCCACGACCCTAGGAACGCGGTGGGACGGGAGGTGAGCACTCACTCGCCGGAAAAGGTGGAGATCGGCGGCGGCGCGTGAGGCTCGGTCACGGCGGCGCGTGGCCGGCGCGTGGGGCGCGTGTGGTGGTCGTCGGAGCTCGAGAAAGTGCAGATCTGGTCGCCGGCGTGTTCTGAGTCCGATGGTGGTGGCTGTGTTGTGCCACTCGCCGGCGATAGGAGCAGATCTAGCCGGAAAGGTGACTGCCTCGGGGTGGTTTTTCCAAGACTTTGTGGCGGTTTTCCGGCGTGCTCCGGCGGTTTCCGGTGTCAAACTTGGTACCAAAATGTAGATCGTCGCCCCAGCTTTCTAATGGTACCAAGTACGCTCCCTAACTCCACCGGAACAGGAAGATCTGGCCGGCCAAAGGTGGTGTCGCAACAGTGCACGGTTTCACAGTTTGCACGAACCCTCGGTCTCGCTGCAATTTCCGGCGATCTGGGTCGTTTCACGGCGAACCACAGGTGGGGAAAGGAAGAGGAGGTTGCTGGCTTCGATTTCCGGGTGGTGGTCGGCCAAGTCCGGCCACCGTGTGGCGGCTACCGGCGTGCGAAAAAGTGGCGGCGAAGTGGAAGAAAGTCGGGTGTGCTGGAAAATTCCAGACCCTTGGCCAAATTTTAAAGATGCAGACAGGGGCATTTTCGTCTTTTCTCACACATAAATATCAGTTTTTGCCAAATTACCAAATTGCCCTTCGCACTAAAATGACGATAACTTCCTGGTCTTAACTCCGAATTAAGCGTACTACTAGTCTACGGACTCATATCGACTAGCTCTTCGCAATGGTACCAAAGTCAAAGCAAAAATATAACCACACAAAAAGTCAACTCCGAGCCCACTAAAAGTCAACCTGGTCAAACTTGAAAATTTTAGTATTTTTCTCAAAACAGGATGTTACACTCCTAATACATGACATATCCTCAACCCTTCTAGGTGCAGCATAATCCCTGATAGACCTATAACCTTGGTTATTAGGAACTTCAAGAACTACTAGGTTACCTTGGTTTTCCATGTTATTATTGGTATTTCTAAATAAATTCTCTCTAACTTCTTCTCTCCTTAATCTCCTTATATCTCTCTCAGAAAAATCAGGTTCATAATTATAACTCATAAAATAAAACAAAAGAAACAAACTGAAAAAATAAAAATAAAAATAAAGCAGTAACTAAAAACAGAAAAACAGCAACTAAAACTAAATAGAAAAAATGAAATAAAACAATCTAATTAACTCGCACAACTTAAAGCTAGATGCAAATTAAATTAAACTCAAAGTAAACACAAAAATAAAGCAAAAGCAACAACTAAACAGAAACTAAAATAAATCAAAACAGTAAGCAAAAGCAAATCAAAACAGTAAGCAAAAACTAAGTACTGTATTTTTTTTTTCAAAATCCGGTTTTCAGATTTTTTTTATAGAAAAATAAAACTAAAGATTAAACAAACAGTAAACTAAACAAAAATCAAGAGAGTAAATTAAAAACCTAAAACTGAAGCAAAACAGCAAAATATTTTTTAATAAAACTGAAAACACTAAAACCCTAAACACAAAAAAAATATGAAAATTAAAAACTTATCTACTTCGATTTCCTCATTCTTCAAACTCGAATTGGATTGCTTTGGATCAAAGAAAGCTCTCCAATTGTTGTTCTTTGTTGGCTAAAACCGAACCTAAACACAAAACAAAAACAAAAACAGAACTTAAATTACAATAGTAATTTAACCAACAATAAATTCAAAATCAAAACTAGAAATAATTATTCTTGGGTAACGGCGCCAAAAACTTGTTGTGGTATATTTTAGATCAACTCGGAAGTGTACGAATCAATAAGTAATATAGTGGTATCCTATTAGAAAGGAAACCAATATCAATCCAACGTCTCTAGTACTGAAAATAAATCTATTGTAAATTAAACTTTGAAAAATAAAAGAGAATTGTTTTTGAGTGATTGTTGAGTATCAAGATAGAAATTTCAGAAACCAATAATTAAATTAAAGACAAGGCAACAAGTAAGATTTCACAGATTTTAAAGAACAAGGATCATGATTTCACCACTATTACTCATATTTAGTCCTAATGCAATATAGATTCATAGGTTAACCCCCCTTTAACCACAAAAAATTATAAGTTGATTCCTCAATGCATTCTAATCTAGCAAGCACAACGTATTTAATTATCCCTAATATAAATATGGAAATTTAAGTCCTAAGACATGCAAATCCAACATTCTCAACATGGTCGGCCACACCAAGGGTAAGGATGTATTTGTGTCTCATGTTCACACTAGGAATAGAGATACTTTCCTTATCTTGTTAGGAATCATAATCAATCTCTTATTTCCCTTCCTTTTATCCAAAATATTATTCCAATTAAAATAATTAGAAAAATCTGACCTTTCATGTGTCATGTGATGTGGCCATTCGAACACATGGCTGATATGTGGTGACATGGCAGTCCAATCACAATGGTAGTCCTAGTAAGCATAAAACTTTCCTTTTTTATATTCAATGACTATCAGGCAGATTTCAAGTACACTTTGGGTGACCAAATGAACTCCGAATTCAGTGATTTTTGTTGAAAAAGTTATGTATGTGTCTTAGATTTCTAGGCATACATTGACCGCACAATTTGGACATCAGGAAGACACTCAAATCCTCATTTTCCCAAGACAGTGTAAATCTGCCACAACTGATGAATTTGTTGAATTTGTAAATTAAACTGGCACTGATTGGTCAAACCATTTGCAATGAAACTTTTCAGATTTGAATCCTAGTGAATCAGGAATCGTTAGCAACTGGAATCGTACAAAAATTCTAAGTGTGACTCCAGATATGATTTTCTCAGTAAAGGTTGCATAGAAATACTGTAATTCCAGCATTTGTCTTTCTTTTACTGAAAATAAAAAAATACAATAATTAAGTATTTTCCATTAACAATTAATTCTAAACTAGCTCAAATTCAATATAAAAAGTGGCATAAAAGCATTAACATTTTATGCCTATCACTCCTCTTATTGTTTCCACTTTGTGGGTTAGCACATTGATTTTATGAAAAATGTCTCCCATAGATTGGCTTCCTGATGAAATTTTAACAGTTAAGTCAATTGTATGTCCCTGAGAAGACTAGTTTCCATCGCGTTCTGCCTCCACAGCCTATAAACAAATTGGATAAATTATGTTAGAATCCCATAACGTGGACAAAAACCGAAAAGTAAACATTTTAGAAACCATCAGGTAAGGTTAGGAGTTGACCGTATTTGAAGATGGAAAATGCAATGTTTTCACCATCTTCCTAAATTTCTTCGTCTTTTGTTTGCCCCATGCACATACTGCAGGTATATTTCGAGAAACAATTTATTTTCCCACCCATGCAACGTCCATGTAAAACAACTAGTAACGCAAATAAAACAAATAAGCAAGTAAGGCAATTAAATTTACTAATTAAAAAAATTCAAAATATTTAAACGTGTGATTTCCTTACCTGAAGCACTAGCAAATATCCTTAAATGTACTATGGATTGGAATACTTCTGGACCCCCTCAGATAGACGGTTGAAAGTCCACGTAGCCTTTTTTTTCTCTAATCAAGTTGGCACGGAAGAGGTGGGACACAATATTGTCCCCATCAAGAACATAGTGAAAATCCTTATTGGGTATGTACACAGAAGAGGTGGGACTCAATATCGTCCCCATCAAGAATAGAGTGAAGATCACTCTGAAGTCATCCCCAGTGGCCTCTTTTTTGGCCCATACTTGGTGCAGGGCAGCAATGGGGATCGATCTTTCACCCAAAGTGTATTTGGTCTTAAGCTCATCCAACACATCTGTGTCCTCGGCATTCTCGATGGTGCTTCCATCGTCTGGCAACCCCATCAACCTCTCAACAGCTGTTGAACCAATGGTGTAGACTGTCCCATGCAAATCTAAGGTGTGGCTGAAAGGATCAAAATGATCCACCAACCACAGCACCAACAATCTATTGATTGACGCTAATTTATGACTAATGAGGGAACCATACCCTAATTCTTCCACCACCTTCTTCTCATTGTCTATGAAATCATAAGCTACGCACCACACACGTTTAGTCCTGCATCTGGTGAGAAACGTGCAACTGTCTTCGATATCACTGCCATACCGTGTCTTTTCCTTGTCATCGAGTCTTTTCCACTTCCTACCCAACTTCTTCATAGCCTGCATATATATTTTCATATTCAAAATAAGCATTTTTGTTGCAAATAAGTAAACAAAGAACAACATCTGAATAATTGGTTACCTCTTTGTTGATTTTTTTCCGTTTCTCTTCATCGCACCACGTTCACTCTTGCTGCAAAAAATGAGGACAAAGAATTAGAAATATTCAAGAATGCATATGTACATTAATAATTCAAGTACAATTAAACCATAATGTTCGATTCAATCAAACAAGAATCGAAAAAAACCACCCTTAAGGTAACTACTTTTTTGAATATGATAAATAAATAAATAAATAAAGAATATATATATATATATATATATATATCTCTCTATGTTTTAGTGTCCTAGAAGCCTACCTTTCCATCATTGTTTTAATGACTGAAATGATTAGTCATTTTTTTACCAACAAAAATAAATGATTAGTTATTTACTATCACAACTCTAAAGAATCTCTAAGAAAATACATAAAAAAAATGTTTAAAGGTTTGCTAATATATCTAATTGACTATAAAAGGAAACTGGGGAAAAGAGATGGATCACTGTGTTAACAAGCACTTACTCTTTTATTTTGGAAAAAGGATTTCCATAAGCTAAGACAATAACAAAAGTAATCCAAAAACATAAAACATAGTGAACATTATGGTACAAATTTGGTGCCAACTTTGGTAAAAGGTTCAATTGTAAGGCAAGCAAAGCTCGACACAGTTTTAAATTGTGTTAGTAATGTGAAAAATATAACATATTGTGTGCTTAGCTTGGAAGCTAGAACATAAAATATTAAAATTTAATATACTATATGCTGATTTTTTTGGACTTGATAATTGAAAGGAAGGAACTATGCATGCTCACCTACAAACTTCGTGAATACATAATTAAAATTTTGGAACACTAATTGTGCCGTCACTACTTTTGTTACATGATAAAGAGTTAGAAATATTAAAGAATGTGTAAGTACATTAATACTCACATGTAATTAAACTAGACATTTGATTTTTGTTTTCGATTCCCTTTGGTGTTAGACAGGCCTGCATTGGACACGCCTACCACGCTAGGGTGGTCATTTGAAGACTGCGGTGTGAAACATGAAACAATATTAGTAAATTACGTAGGCAATTATTCACCAAATACAAATATGTGGAGTTAGAAAGTAGATTTATTGACACTATAGACAAGGATAGGTCATAGTTCAGTTTGAAACCATGGAGAGCATACCATGATTCTGAGAGTACTGTGAGAGTCGCGGAAAACACAAAGTCAAGACCTTTTGGATCTTAAAAGGCAAACTGAAGTTGGACTTGAGCTTGCAGCAAATACACTCGCAGGGGAATAAACAAAATAAGGAGTTAAATTAATAAATCCCCACAGCATAAGAATATAATAAAAGGGTAACATTTTTTATAGAATATGAACACTTTGAAAAGACTTGTACACATTCAGAAAAACATTTCACTATAGAAACCCTAACAACAACAAAAATAGCAAAACTTTTAAAATTAAATGAAAACACATAAACACAATATCAAATAAAACAAAAAACAACCATATACATGCAGTAAAAGAAAAACAAAAACAAAACCCAAAAAAAAAAAAAAACCATAAAATCACTGAATTCAAAATATTAACTTTCAAACTTTAACCATGGGAATGAAATCAGGAAATTCAATCTATATATAACTAAGGAATAAAAGAAACACAAATACAAAGATAAAACAGCACAACCAACATCAACAGCAACATCAATTTGGGATGATTTTGCCACAGATAATGATCTCATCTATTTGACTACATCTATTAAAAAAATACACTCGTTTTTTGAACTAATAGACCAATCATCATCAATAGAACCAACCAAAATAGGGATTACCTTACTTATTTATGCCTCTATTTTATTATTGCAATGACAAATAAAGACAAAGTAATTTTTCAAGCTAATACACCAATTGAGCAAATAAACCAAAGTTGGTCACCCAATTGTTGTATCTTACTCAGTGCATGAATTACAATTCTTTTTAACAACCTTCATATTTATGGTTTTCTATTTAATGGAAAAGAACACACTCTGAAATTTATGAAAATTAAATTACACCTTGCTATACATTCACAGATAAGATATAAACAAAATCATATATATGTTTTACAAAAAGAAAGGTTATTGTGCACAAATTGAACAATTAAAACTTTTTTTTCTACCACTTAGTTAGCTAACTTCTTAAAACCACTGGATCATTACATCTTCACTTGTGTTAAATATATTTTCTTATCATCAACAAAATTTTTATAAACAATATGTATTAGAAGACAAATTAATATAAAGTTCAAAGGTTATTTATATTAACATGAAAAAAACATTTCCCTGATTTACAAAAAACCATTGATTGTTCAATTATGTTTTTTTGAAAAAAATAGAGAACATAAATGAACATAATTATTATTTTCACCTATATGGTCAGTTATAATTTCAGCATAGTTCCATTTACAAAGAAGATCAAACAGATACACAAATTACAAAATAGTATTATTTTGGCATATAAAAAAATAGTGTTATTATAATAATAAGAAAGCAGAGAAGAGAGTGAGAGAGAAAAGGAAAAAAGGGTGACGGATGTGGGATTATTAAGGGGTTAGAGAGTGGTTAGGGACTGACCAATGATGCAAAGCCATAATATAAATTTTACTAAATTGCAAATGCAGGAGGTTAAAGTGTAACAGGATTCACTGCTTGCTTATGGCTTGACTCTGCATATATATAGTAGACAAATCACTATGCTTCTCTGTTTTCGATGATGAAAGAGTGGATTCTTTTGTATGATTATTTCAATCTATTTTCAATACTTGAGATTCTTTTTACACTATTTCTTTTTCTTTTTTAATTTGCAATGATAGTCTTAGATTTGGCAGATTTAGCTTTTGTTTTAATTTTTTGGTAGGTTAGATTAATACATTTACTCTTTTTAGTTTTTTTATTCATCAACTATTATTTTTGAAAAGATATTTTTTGCCAATCCAAACTATTTTTATTATTTTTCATTCATTATTTTTCATCTTTTTCATGTCCATTGCAAAAATTAAGACAACCGTAAAATATTGTTGTTGTGAATCTGTAATGGATGAAAAATATTTACAAAGGCAAAAAATAAAAATAAAAAATAAGATGAAATTGATTTGGAAAAATAAAAAGACCGATACAAAAATAATAGCTAATATATAGAAAAACTAAAAAAAAAATTATTACTAATTTACCCGTACTTAAAATTTTAAAGTGTCAAAAAAACAAAAATTAAATCTGCCAAATAAAATCAATGCAGCTCAATTATCATTATTTTCCTTCGTAGCCCATTATATTTATTGATATTTCCATTTCCAGAGAAGATCAAATACATGCACAAAGAAAAAGTAGATAGAATCAATGCAGCTCAATCATTATTTTTTTAAAAGTTTCACATTATATTTATTGATATTTCCATTTCCAAAGAAGATCAAACAAATACACAAAAAAAAAAGTAGATAAAATCAATGCAGCTAAATAAATATTTTTTCCCTATTCCACATTATATTTATTTATATTTCCATTTTCAAAGAATATCAAAACCATACACAGAGAAAAAAATAGATAAAATCAATACACATAATTATTATTTTTTCCCTATTTCACAGTATATTTATTAATATTTCAATTTCCAAAGAAGATTAAACACATAAAAAAAAATAGAGAATATCAATGCACATTCTTATTATTATTTCTCTATTCCATATTATATTTCTTCATTTTTTCCATTTCCAAACAAGATCAAACAAATACACAAATATAATAAATCAAAATAACTTTCGGCTTTATACTTTTCAATATTCAAGCATCCCCATCAGTTTTCCCAATAGCATTAACAAAACTAGCAACTAAAACCTACATATCGATTATAAAAGTATTACAAAACATAAATTCAAATAATACCATCTAAATGAGGGAAAAACATAAATTTGTTTTGTTAAATAGATCAAGCATTATGAATACACTAGCAATAACCGTTGTCATAGTTATTTTGCATGAAACCAACTACATAATTACAAGAATTCCATAACACCATAAAATTATGTTAACTAGCATTTAACATAAACAGAGAATTGAAAGCAAGCATAGAAAAATTATAAAAAAAATAAAAATTACTTCAGGTCAATGTTTGAAAAGAATTTCCCATCAATTAATTATACTGCCCAATAATATGACAAAGTCAAAATAATAAACTCCGAATAATTAAAATGACCAAATTATAAACAGCTAAATATAGAAAAAATAGAGAGTAAAAAATATGAAAGAATGCATTTAGAACTTGTCAAATTAGAGTTGATAATATTCAAGTTTATATAAATATATATATATATATATATGTATATATATAATTACTTCAGGTCAATGTTTGAAAGGAATTTCCCATTAATTAATTATACTGCTCAATAATATAACAAAGTAAAAATAATACACTCTAAATAATTAAAATGACTAAACTATAAACAACCAAAGATAGAAAAACAGAGAATTAAAAATATGAAAGAATACATTTAAAACTTATCAAATTAGAGTTGATAATAATCACGTAATATATATATACATATATATAGCTTTAAACCTTCTATTATTGGCAATTATCAAAGAAACAAAATCATATCAACAATAATGGCCAACATAAATTGCCAAACAAGAGAAAACAAAATTAAAAAGGACTGCTCTGCTTCATTATTGCCACATTTTTTCTTTATATAAATAATGCAACATCAACTTTGCTATTCTAATTGACAACGGACTCTATATGAGAATCTCAACCAAAAACTTAGATGATGATTCTTCTATAAAAGGATAAAGAAATAAATGTAAATTATATATAATGATAAAAATAAATAAATAGTTCAGAATAAAAAAATAAAAAAAATAAAAATTTATCTAAAAAGATTTCATCAAAAACTAGTGGGGACTTCAATCTTCAGGTGAAAACTTTTTTATTTTTTTCTTTCGTAAATTCCACGATGAAAAAATTAAAAAAAAATTATAAATAAGTACAAAGTTTAAATGCTATTGTAAGCCCTCGATTATCTCTGCAAAAACAAAAGTTCAAACAAAAATTCAAAAGCAAAATTAAAATAAATAAAAAATTAATTTTGTTCATTTATGAAAAACAAAAATTCAACGTTTCACCTTTCATAGATCTGTCTAAACTTGAAAGAAAGATTCTTTAAATCACCAACGATTTTTTTCTAATCGTCATCTTCGGAAAATTTGGGTATTGAAAATCTCAAAAACCCGTGGGTTTGCAATTTTGAAAGAATTTCTGCCAAGATAATTAAAAAAATTGAGAAAATATTTTTTAGTGAAGATGACAGAAGAGAAGACCATGATGGAGAGATTAGGGGTGTGCAAAAAAACTGACTAACCGATTAAAACAACCGATCCGATCCAATTCAACCTAATCGGATCGGTTATTTTAGTGTAATTGGATTGGATCGGTTATGAAAAATTAAAAACCGAAGGTCGGTTCGGTTCGGATCGGTTCGGAGTGTTAAAAATCGACCAAAACCGATCCAATCCAAACCGACCATTTTTTTTTTACAAAAATATATGAAAATTAGTTTAATAGTATTAGTATGTAGACTTTGTTATATTAGCTTAAATTTAGAGTTGGATTACTCGATTATTGTATTAGTGTAGTAATTTTGTTTTAGTTTAATATGTTTATTTGTCATGTTATTTTTTTAATTATTTATGTGTTAGGTTTTGAAAAAACATATAATTTTTTATGGATTACTTAGTGGGCACTTTATGTGTTAGGTTTTGAAAAAAACATAATTTTTTAAACAAAATTTAAGTACAACAAATTTTTGGTAAAAAAATAGCTCAAATGTCAAATATTCAAAGTAAAAAAAGCTCAAAAATTAAATTTTGAAAAATCTAAAAAAATTAAATAAAAATTTAAGCGAAACCGATCAACCAAACCGATCCAATCCAATTACTAATTGGATTGGATTGGATTGGATTTAATGTATAGATCGGATCGGATCGGATTGGAAAACAAAAAACCGATCACTAATTGGATCGGATTGGTTATTTCCAAAATAGGTCGGATCGTAACCGATGCACACCCCTAGGAGAGATTACTTCAAAGAAAAAGGCGATCAATTTTGCAATATGTTAGAGAGCATAGGCAAATTTGAGTGCTGTAGACGCAGAGGAAAAATGGTTGTGTTTACTTTTGGAAGCGGAGAAAGAAGAATGAAGACGGATATTCTGTAAAACAGGGGACGAAAATTCAATGAAACGGAGGTGGAGGTAGGAAGAAAAACAAAGGCGGAGCCAAAATTTTTATTTCTGAAATTTTGATTTTTAAAATCAAAGACAACAAAAATTAGGCTATAAAATCCAGAGTATATCATAAATGCATAATAATTTAGAAGTAAATGCGTAAATGTACACATTAAATTTTGTTTTTAGAAATTCAAAAATTTTGACCGCTTTACTAGTTGTTTTCAAGAGGGGGTGGTAAGAGCATCTCCAATGATATTGTGGATTGCTTTAATTTTATTATCATATCATAAATATATAATGATTTAAAAAAAAAAAAACTTTCCAATAACTCTGTCTATTAGCTTTATTAAGCTGATATGGCAAAAAATAAAATAGACAATATTTAACAAATTTAACTTTTTTTAATTATTTTAAAATTTTAAATAAATATAATTTATAAAAAATTATACATAATTATTAATTTTATTATGAACAAATTTTATTAAAAACTACTTTTAAATATTACAGTATATTAGACATTTATCACAGACTTCTATTTTATATTTTTATGTGCTATATAGACTATTACAGATGCTTTAAGTTTGTAACCACAGGCGTTTCACTTGAGTTTCAGCATGTAATTTTAGCTTCCCGCGCAGTGCATTGCAGTTCTCAGAGAGAGAAGAATGTCGTCGGGAAGCGAACAGCCAGCAAATGGAGGAGCAGATGACCAGTCGCTGAAGCTCGCCGTAGCGATCTCTCTTCTACGTTATAAGATCCTTCAAAAGCAGCCTCCCTTTCCCAATCCTTCCGAATCCGATGCTCAACGATGGAAGCGAAAGGTCTTTCTCTCTCTCTCTCTCTCTCAACCTCCTAGCTTGTACTCTCTGTTTGGTTTCCTAGACTGTTTTCCTCTCCAAATTATTTTTCTTTCGTTGTTGTTATCCTATGCGAAAGCCTATATTGCAATTTGTTGTTTGAGATTTAGGCGAAAGAGCGAAAGCAAGAGATTTTCAGACTCAGAGAAGATCTCAAGCAAGCTGAAGGTACAAAAACGAAACTCTCTTTCTCTCTCTGTCTCGAGTCTTTGCGTTTTATAAGTATTCGTGAATTTTTTTTTTGGTCGCAGATGCTTCGCAATGTGATTTGTTCTCGCGGAGTGCTTCTTGCAAGTGCTATTTCTTTGATCGTTTGGGGAAACTAAGCCCTAAGCCAATTTCAGATAGCTCTGATCGCCGATTCAATGACGTTTTGCGGCGGAGGTTTATCAGACAAGGTTCTTTTTCATCATCCTCTTTTCCAAAGATGGACTTTTATGATTTCTGATATGAATGTCGAAATTTATTTCAATTTTATTTGCAGCAAGGTTCGAGGAAAGGAGAAGAAAAACAGGATGCTCGGTCCAGCGACGTCGTCTAGCAGGTTTCTAAATAAATATTATGGAATCTCTTAAAAAATATCTAAGCTTGCATTTTGTCTCATTCAGTTCATCCTTTAATGAAAATTTATATTTTGATGGTTACGACTTACGAGCGCAGACCTTAGCGATGAATATGAATTGGAGCAGCTTGGGGCCTCTGTTGATTTTATTGTGGAGCTTTGCAGCACTGTTTCTCCTGTCAGATTGCTTGACTTTCTCTTTCCTCTTAATTTTAGTTGATATTTACGATGCATTCCGTGCTGTTTTTCGATCATATAATGTAACAATTTTCGTTTGGAAACTTTAAACCCGTTGTTTTTTCAGCTGGAGGCAAATTTTGCAAACTGGTCCCACCAAGCTGTAGACTTCATTTTAGGTAGTGATGGTACTTTGTCTTTCCTTTCCTTACTGGGGCAACAAGACACCTCTTCTTTGGCCTTGTAGATGCTGCATTTAGACTCATAGAGTTAGGCATACGATGAATCCATGTCTCTAATAAACATAGCTAGTTTTATTAGTTATTGCATCAATTACTTCATTTCTGTGACTTTGGAGGTTTTCAAGCAGATAAACCATTTATTTTGTTTTATTTCAAGCAGATAATAGCATCAAGTATCTTCTAGGATAAATATTCGTTGATTTTGTTAAAAGTTACAAACTCCAAGCTACATAACTGATGCTGGTGATTATGGGGCTGTATCAATTAGATTATAAAGCAATTGAGTTATTATTTATAACTGGAAGTAGAATAGCTTTACCAATAAGATCAGGAATGTCTTACATACTTTTAATTATAGTGATCATGATTTTGAATAAAAATCTAGTAGAGGAAGTGACCCTTTTGCCTGTGCTAATTGAGAAATTGTTCTGCAATGAATTTCTCAATGTACTTTTTTTTTTTCTTTTCAAATTTCTTTTCCCCCCTTTTTTAAGGCTGCAATATTGGCAGCCACTTGGGCAGCTGACTTTTCTCATTAAATGATCTTTGTGGCCATTATAAGCTTCATTGAAGAGTTTGTTATCAATGGCAAAGAGCATGGAACTCATTGAAGGATTTATCAGCAGCTTAATTACACGGTTGGTTGAAAGGATGTGTTCCCCCATACTAGAAAATGGTAATCCTTCCTTCTTCTTTTTTTAATAGCTAGAATCTATTTTGCAAATCAAAGATCTAAACAATAGACCTGTTCCTTCATTGACTTCTAAAAATTTTTACCCTGGATGGCATTGTATGACTTTTCTTTTTTAATTTTTTATCCAATGATTTCTTTAGTTTGGTTTTCCTGTGCAGAGTCAAATTGTACCAATATGGATGCTCAATTCTATTTCCAGCATTTGATTCGTAAGCTAGGAAGTGAACCCTACATTGGACAACGTGCATTACTCTTCGTTTCTCAGAGAATCTCTGTGCTTGCAGAAAGCTTACTTTTCACAGATCCATTTGATATTGTCTTTCCTTACATGCATGGATGTATGTTCATAATGTAAGCATCTAATGAATACAGTTGTGGCTATGATTATCTCTTCAATCATCTCAAGTTTGTTTTCTGTTAGAGACAGAAACTTGGCAGTACTATGTTAGAAGAAAGAGTTATTTTCATGAAGTTAACATTGAAATCCTTGAATTGTTTGATAGTTTAGTTCCATTATTTGCAACCATTGATCAGAAAGAAATTTCATTGAGATGGAAGTGTCAATTGCTTCTTTTATGTCGCCAAAGTGTCTTAAAATGTCAATTGGTTCCTAGACTTAAGGAGTCATTCCTTCCTCTCATAGAATCTTCAGAAATGTGGATGATTACTCACCTCTTGCATTCGTTTTAAACAGCATTATATGTTTCAGAGGTTTTCCAAACAGCAAACTACTTTTTGACAAGTTCTGGATATCTCTTTCTTTTCACCAATTGCCTTGTTGTTTACAGTAAATTCAGAATTCATCACCATCTTAGAAAGTGCTATTTCCCTGATATTTTGTTACCATACAGTATTGTGGCTCCATATGTATTTAGTACCTTCAGCATTACTTTTATTTATTTATTATATGATGATTTAAGGTTATATGTCTGATCAGTTTCTATGGATGACAGGATCCAACTTATTGAGTTTTTGGAATCGGACTACTTATCAATGTGGTCAAAGGATGAAGACTTTGATAAAAGTATGTTCAGCTTCACATGTTCATTCACTAAACCTATTTTCTACCCCAGCTTAATTTTCACCAATGGCTAAACAATTTCAGTTCTAAAGCTTAGCATCTAATATAATACAGAATTGCTGTGTCTACTATATGTACCTTGCAACTTATAAAATATTTCTTCGATTCCTAGCCCATAAGTTTAGTATATGAACAAATTTGAGAGCACATAACTACAACTGAGGAATGATCAACCATAATTGTTTTGCAGTGCTCTTTGAAGAGTGGGTGGCGTCAATCCTTCATGCAAGAAAAGCGTTAGAATTGTTGGAAAGCAGAAATGGGCTCTACGTGCTTTACATGGATCGAATCACCGGTGAATTGGCTAAACAAGTAGGCCAGATTTTATCACTCCAGGATATAGGACCCGAGATTCTTGATAAGCTGCAGCGCTAACTACATCTTTTGGATATAATCTTAAGAAGTGTGAGTCATTGATTCTTTTTCTCCAGCCAAAGATTATAAAGCTAATCTTGTGACTTAGGGATACTGAATATACTTGTAAGTGGTTGCACTTGTCTGGTCCAATTAAAATCTTTGCGTGCTTGTTACTTTGGGTGCTTAAGAGTTTTGATATCCGGTTCTCCATGTTGTGTGTATGTGTGTATATATAATAAAAAAATGGTTTTATTATTGGGTTGGACGTCAGAGTGACTAAGAAAACAAATGAGCATTCATCACTTAACTGGACATAAAGTCCATATTGCCACTATTCTTGTATTTTATGTCAGGATCACAAAAACTTCCTCGAATACAGATAAAGCCTTGTCTTAAATATTGTTTCGTGTAAACATTGGTAGTTAATTATATATTCTTTTTCACGCAATGACATATTTTAACCAGTCAAGCATATCTTTGACTTATATTTCTTGAGGTGGGACAGTGTCTCTCCTATCTTATGGATATATCTTTGACCCTTTGATATATGGATGGTTTCAGAGTGGACGGCTTGACTATGTTCATTGTCGCTATTTTTCTTTTACCCAAGTTTGGCAACATGCGTTTCAAGAGAGAAGTACCCCTTTAGTTAGAAGCTATAATATAAAACTACACATGTCAACCACGTATCATGCGCAAGAGTTAAGGAAAATAAAAAATAAAATAAAAATTTGAGGCTTCCATGCACCCATATAGTTGTCAAACGCACTGTAGCTTTCAATTTAATTATACTGGCCCACGACACCCACTTCCACCAATATAATTCTATGTTATAAGAAAAGCATATATATTTTTATTTGGACATCGCAAGAGAAAGCATCTATGTAAACCATCTATAAAATCTTAGACATTCCTTACCCATTGAAAACCCTTTTTGCTTAACAGACATGGCTGAGATGAAATTTACGGTTTGTTTATCACTCGTTGTTTTAATATTATTGTCTCAATCTGTTCCAATTTCAGCTCGTGAAGAGACTTTGAATCCACTGGTTAGTAGGTTTCACGGCCAACATATGCAGCAAGGGTGGCAATCAACTATTAAGGATGTGAATCTATTTCAAACTCAAAAGCTCCGAGTATTTGTTAGAAGAGGTGGTGGAATTCGAACTCGAGCTCGCGGTAAATCATCATCAGCTATCCCAAACAGACTACCTTGTCTTCTTCGTGTTGGTTTTTTCCTCTGTATATCTTTTTCCTTTGGCATCTTCCTGTTCTAGTGTGCATGGTATTACATGTTCATCTTCTTCTTCTACTGTAAAAGTGCTTTGGTGGAAAAGAGATCCAAATCAGAATGTTCTCAATTTCTCATTAATGTGAACCATTCATATTCGAAATTCCCATGTTCTTACTAAGAAGTCAGAATAGCGGGATTGTTTCATTTCTTTTCTTTTTCACCTTTTCGAGGGGTTATTTCCTGTGTGCGCGCGCTTCATTTATTTATTTATTTATTTATATTTTAGGGTATCAATGGATTGAATAAACACGGTATTTGGTTGGCAGATTGTTGTATTTGCTTGGTAAATTTTTGTTTGTCTTTTTCTTTCTCTTCAAATTTTTATATGGTTATTTGTCTGTAATGAATTGCAACATAGTTATGTAATGTAGATAGGGTAATTTGCTTTCGATATAAATTATCCACTCGTTAGTACATGATCTTATTATTCAAAACCCATCACAGGAATTAATACTAGACCAATGATATAATTTTCATAATTTTATCTGTCTGGATCATTGTCCGATTAACTTATGAAAATTAAGTCAAATTACCAACAAAAAAAAAATTGAAAATTAGGTTATTAAAAACAAAAAGTTGCATGATAAAGGTGGATTTGCTTCTCAGCTGTCCTACATATATTTGCAATTGCTTGTGTGGATGAAATTCTTTCCTAAAAATTAATAGGCTAAATTAAATAAATTAGTCTTTATTGAAAAATTATATACTTTATCTAAATTTGAATTGAAGTATATACTTTATCTAAATCTGAATTTATAATTATTCTAATAAAATGTTTAATATAGTATGTACTCACAAAGATATATTTAAAACTTTCACGCGGCCCCAATTATTATTTGTTTAGCTGGTGTGCTAGTTATTAGCCTCACCTATTAATCTCCTATAAATTTTTTGAATAATACTAGAGATGCTAAGAAATTAACGTAATATTTATCAAGTGCTAAAGTGTGTGGAGATAGATTTTATCACTTTTAAATACTCATTCAAATAGACAATTCAAACTCAACATCAAACACACTCATAAAGCCCTTTGATCTAGCCCAATACAGTTGGGAGCTAGTTTCCTAATCTTACAAAGAATCAACATGCTACGTAGGTTCTATGAATACCCTATCAAGAACCTCGATCCCTCTAGGTATCTAATTTTCATTTTTTAACTATAAAGAAACTCTAGTATTCAAAAAAAAAAAAAAAATTGACTTGAATGTCGCTAGTGCTACATGAGTGCCCCCAAAAAGCCTTTTGTCAGCATTTTCTATTTTTCAAACAAGTTCTTTAACCGTGAATGAGAGTGCACAATTTTTGACAGTTGGTGTAGATTTTTGCATAAGCCAAGTGCTATTAATTTTGGAATTACTATAGAGTGACAAAATTTATTAACTATATTTATTTATCTTTGTGATTGTAAAATATTTTTAATTTATTAACTATTAATAATTGCTAGGTAATTAGATACAAAAAATTTAGTTAATAAATTTGATACATATAGCATTGCTATAGTTCATATTAGTCACACTTATTCCTTTACAATTTATCTTTAAAAATTTACTCTTTCATATTTAAGTTATATTAATTTTTCAACCAATAAAATAATAAGATGTTAGCTTACCCCATCATGTTGTTAGACTTCTTATTACCCTTCATATTAGTGTTCTGCTTTTTTGACAAAATGGATAATGCTAAAAGTATCTATTACTTTACAATTGTTTAGCAAGTGATAAATGTTACTGACATACGTTTAGTTAGCTTATCGTTAAAAAAATTCATTGATCCAAACCAATATCACATTGCTTTCTCAACAAAAATATTTTTTTAATTACACCAATTTCATATTGCTCCAGTTAAATTTTAGTATATATGTACATTTTATTTAAATTTACAAGACTACCAATATATAATACAATTACAATGACAATACAGCACTTAATTAACATTGTCTTAATACAACTTTAAAAAAAAATTTGTTCGTTATACACTAAAATATTGCCGTCCAAGTTTGGGCTATTGCTTGAAAGGGGAAAAAAAAAATTAGTAGTTATGTTAGCAGGTATATCTAATCAAAAGCTGAATGGAGTTAAAAAACAGTCAATTATTGTAAAAGAATTCATGTAATTGAATTGAATTCTATAGATTCTGCCTAGATAATACAATAATTTTTTAATAAAGTTTACTAGACTTTTATTGTAGAATTTGATAAGTTTTGATAGAATTTTTTAATTTTATATTTTCACAATTTTATATTTTTATTAATATTTTTATGTATTATNTATATATATATATATATACATAGGATTTTTTCCATTTAGCAGACTACATAGGTCTACTTTAAGGGCATGATATTTATGTCGCTCAATTTCAAATGGCAGAAAAAATAAATCATAATTGTTTTAAAAAAAAGTTGAGTGAGATCTATGTAATAATTTGTTTTATAAAAATGTTAAAATATTCAATTTTGATGAAAGTTGATCAAATTTACTGTGTGTAGGTCCAAAGATTGATTCTTTGCATGGTTAAAATTTACCTTCAACTTTATCATCGTTGAATAAAGTTTATTGATGCGAGTTCGTACACAGATGGCACATTCTGAATTATGGTTTAAAAGTTATGATGAAGATATTTTGGTCATTTACCACTTCAGTTTCATATATTTTGGAATTGGTTTAATTTAATATTATCATTATTAAATTATATTATATTATTATTATATGTTATATGTACCAAAAAGGGTGCAAAAGAAAATTGGGAATATCCTACCTATGTTGGGAAACCCCCAACACCCGCCCAGTAAAATTATTTAAAAAATTAAATAAATGTGTACGAAAAGAGGACAACCACAAATGAAGAAACCAATAGGCTTCATTAAAACCCTAAATGGGAAAAAACGCAATAGGGAAAAGCAAATTATAGTGGAGATATTGGTATATAACATATGAGTTGTAAATTAATAGTCACTAAATGAGATAAATAGCGACTAAGAAAATCCTTAACAATCCCAAATTATAGTGGAGATATTGGGTCATCTTGCCTAACACCATGGAACACCTATAATAAGACTACCACTAAATAAAATTGAAATTTAAGCCGAATTAAGCATACATCGATCCATTTTTGAAATTTAGCACTAAACTCAAAGCTTTAAAGGGTTTAAGTTAGAAATGGTAAACTCAATTTCAAAGTAACATTACCTTGAAATTAATGCCTTTCTAATGATCTCAAAAACAATCTTTAATGTCAATCTTTAAAGCAACATTACTTCGAAAACAATGCCTTATGCATGATGTTGACACAATTAGAAGCTATTGCTATACTATCGTCTGAATAAACCCAAGTTGATTAGCAAAAACCACTCTACTAGCAACATGAACCGCTCAAACAAAATTTTGTAATAATTTTAAAAAAAAAGTTTATCATGCTAAAAGAATCATGAAACTAGAGTTAATACTTGGATGAAGATACCTTGTCTTATAGAAAAATTGAACAGCCTTAGAAACATCCAAGGCTACGGTATCTGAACAAGACAAAAAAAAAATACTTGTCCATAAGCACCTAGAGCACTAGACTGATCCAAATCAAAAGCAATATTTTTAATGTCTAAAATCAAAAGAATCATAGTAAGAATACCATTTTCATTCTCAGAAACCAATTTAGGAATGACTTTTGAGACCAAAGAAAAATAAGAAACCTCTTCAACAGCATGCGAAAATAAAATTCTGAAAATAATAAGATCATGTTATTGATAACCTCTGAATCCATAGATAAATCACTATTAACCATAAAAAGAGAGGACATAGGTTTAATAGTCCTTCTAACCAGCAATAAAGAGTGAAATAAATTATAGTTCTTAACTCCATCTCTAAGCCACTTCACACGACACTGATCCCATAACATTAAGTCTTGATTGTGAAGCATATAATCTAAAACAGAATTCATTGCCAGCTTTTTGTTAAAGAGAGCCTTAGAAAAACCTTTAATCTCTATGCAACTTTGGACATATTGTAAATGAGAATTAGCATCCAAAATATGATAAACATTGAACATAGTTTTGTTCCAATTTTTAAGGTTAGCCTTGACTAACTTTAACTTCAAGATAACTCAAGCATAGGATTACCATAAAACCTCAGAACCCAAAACCACAGAAATTACTACATGAAGACTGAAATCAGAATGATCTCAAACCATTTATACTATCAATCTTCATAGCTAAAATTAACAAGTTGTGATCAAATTCATAATGGAAAGATCTATACACGAGATACTTACCCAAAAAACCATGCACGCTTGAGAACCAAAAAAGCAGTCCAACCTACTCTCCACAAAACTACGTATTCCGTACCTAGCTCAACCAAACATTGTTCCCAAAGTATCTATGGAAAACAAATTTGCATCCTCAATTACATTGTTAAAATCATCTCAAGCAATCCTAATAGAAGGAAGATGGTGCTTGCGATGGGATGGATTCGACTTCCCTCAGTTGGTTTGGGTGGCATAGCCCGCTGCAGAAGTTCTCTCTCCCCCCCCCCNCCCCCCCCCCCCCTCCCTTTTTTTATCCATTTATTTAGGGAGCCAAAGCTTGACTTTACTAAGGCTCGTACATGGGTGCTCACATTTTTTGGCTGAGCCATATCTTGCTGGGTGGGACTGAGAGTCGTTGTAATCTTCAATAACATCCCAATGACAAGTAATTGTCCAAGAAAAAGAAGAAAGATAATTCGATGAAAGTCTCTGAGGCTTGTAAAGAATATTGACATAAATAAAAGACACAAAATATTGGGAACCCAAGAAATGAAAAGAAATAGTAACATGATGATCATCCATATCAATAATCGAAACATAAAAAATGCCACAAGTAGTAAGGACCCAAATAGTAGGCAAAGAATCTGGCTTAACATCAACAAGAAATAATCGTAGGCTTAAAGAATTCAAAAAATTAGAAGGAATAGACTATTGAATATTTTAAGGTTATGAATGAAAAGGCACTTAGTTTCATATTGAAAAGTCACAACCTTCCAAGAAATTGTATCACTTCATAAAAAAGTGCTTAGAAGACATAACCTTCCATGGAATTGTATCACTTCATGGAGAAGTTTCTAAAGGTCTATATATAGAAATCTAATAAGGTTTTTAAAGTAAACATTAGAGATATACTACATATAGAATAGGAAGTCAGAGAGTACAAATATATTTGTCTTGCCAGAATCCAAGTCTATGGTGCTACAACTTGGATTATTGATTGTTGTATCTTGGGAGACAGACACTTGAAGAATTTCAAGCACAAAAGAAGGTGCAAAATCTGTCTTATGGACAATTGCTTACAAGCAAGCCTCAATCAATCAGATTTGTTCATCTTTTCCTTTATTTAAATCTTTTGTTTATTGGTTTGGTATATGTTTGTATGTATGTTTCATTATCATTTTGTGTACATATTTGATTATTTATTTGATTGTTCCCTTTTTCCAACAATCATAAGACATAACCCATTTGGAACAATCTATAGATTGTGAATCAAATATGAAAAACTATTGATAGTGTAAAGACCCGTAAATTATTATACATGCCAATTGACAAGTACGATGATGATGGGTTACTTTGATTTCAAACCTAGGAAAGTAAAAATTGTTTGAACTATTTTTTGTCAAATATTTCAAAATCTATCTTGATTATGGATTACATTGTTGTTGTGATAACTTGGGTTCGGTTATGTGTTATTCATTTACATGTGAATGAATGTGAAAAAATAATATTTTGATAACAAATTACAAGAAAGGTGCAATGTATGGGCTTGTCATGATTTGGTGTTTTTAATTGTTTTTCCAAAAGACATTAGGCTCAAAGACTGGTGCAATGTCAAGCACTTGTTATGCAATAGTTAGTTTTTGAACATTAATTTTTTCTAACATTCTAAAAGGATATTTCAAAATTGTGTAAAACCTTTCTAGAAAGGTTCAACCTTTATAGAAAGTTGCACAAATTTAGAACATGTGTGTTAAGGCTTGTGTTGGCAATAGTTATTTTTTGAACATTAGTTTTTTTTTTTTTTTTTTTTAAACGTTCAAAAAGGATATTTCAAAAAGGTGTAAAATCTTTATAAAAGGTGCAACCTTTACAGAAAATTTCTCAAATTAATAACAAGCATGTTAAGGCTTGTGTTGGTGTGAAAAAACTCTCGAGATAAGAAATGGTGTTTTATCAAAGGGCACACTATAGTGTTGTTGTTGCTTCTATTTGATCAAGCACATCTCAAGAGGTGAAAGGCCCTTTGTGGCTAGATGAAAATATGATAATAATGTAGAAGTTTTAAATTTTTTATTTTAAAAGCAACATGGTTTTACAATGATTTAATTGTGCAAGTTAGAGCTAAATATACGCTCCCACTAGAAATTTCTTTAAAAAGGCAGAAAATTGATTTGTCAAAGCAATTGGTTGTGTTTTGATATAATTTGTTTCGGTCAAAGCAATTGCATTGAGTTTTGATATATGCGATAATTTAAATACATTGAATGGTTTTAAATGACTAATTTGGTCTAGAATTGATTGAAAGCAAAGGAAATTGTGGAAAAGCTTTGACCAAATTTTTGGTTGTTTGGGTTTCCATATTTGTATGGTTTTCCATCAAATTGAGACAAAAAATAATCTCCAAATGGGTTTTATTGGCTTTTAAAACCCAACAAACAAATTTGAAAATAATGGCAAGAATGAGGAGATCTGACAGGGTTGAATTATTGGTCCATGATCCATCAACTTGCAAGCGGGTTGAGTTGCTAGAGGTTAAAGATGATGAAAAGAAAAAAGAATAAAAAAATTAAAAAGGCAAAGAGAAGGCGCTGGAATTCGATATAGCGTGACCAAGTCCATTAAAGCTTTATCCATGCCCATTGACCACCAAGTCAAGCTTTCAAGCATTTAAGGATGTATGAATAATACACACACACACACACATATTCAATTATAATAGGTGCAATGATAGGTGTGCCATGATAGGCGCCTGAGTTACATGTATTTTTTCAGGCGCAATAACATATGCCATAGGCACCTGTTACGCTACGTTTATATATTTGAAAGTGTAGTGACTTATTTGGAGTCATTATTGAATGAAAATGTGAGGGTGAGTTTTTTCTAACATAGCCCATTATTTATTGAAAAATAACAATGGTAAATGATGAAAATCAAATTGCAATTAATTAGTGGAAGATTGGGGATTTTATGCAACTTTATTTTCAAATGCATTAAATGATATTCTGAATGTTGTATATTTAGTATACAAATTAGAAAAAAAATGAGAATGAAATATAATTATATACATTTGTATGTATATGTATATTAGAAAAAGAAAACGTTTGATCAAAAAAATTTGTAAGTTAGCAAATTGATCCCAAATTTTTTGTTTAATAGGTTGAAGAACATCATTACTAATGATTGATGAAATAGAAGTTTATAGTTGCAAAATGATATTATAGGGCCAAAAGGCTAGAGGTCCAAAAGATTCAAAAGCATGGGTTGTTATGAGGAAACTTGGACATAAAAACACAAAATTATTACCTAAGAAAAGAGAAATAAAATTTAACACAGAGAGGAATGGATTAAAAGCCAATAAAATCAGTTGAATTGGGTGCGAATCTCACCTAATTAGTTATAGGTTCAATAGACAAACTGCTCCGGTGAAACTCAAAACATAGAACACATAATAATCCAAATCCTAAAATAATTAGTGTGTTAACTGTTGATGTATAGGCTATGCTTTGCATTTAATGACTTTGGATATCTTAAAATTAAGATAGTTTTGGACCAGATGATGAATTCAAAAGTCACTTATGTGAGAGTAAAAATGGAATCACTTTTATGAAAATTATATGGCTGAAACTTCTAAAGGTCTCATTAAATCAAGATTTGTTCACGACCAAAATGAACACAACTGTAAAACCAAAATATATTAGGACTTAAAGATGTGAGAATCTTATTCTCTTGATTTACAAAGAAAGGTGAACAGTTCAAGATCATATTCAATGTGCCACTAGTAAATTAGATAAGTCTACACTATGAAAGGTTCATGTCAAAAAGACACCTCGTCAAAAACATATTTAGTTTGTTGTACTATCTAAAGTATGTCTGTTGTGGTGTAATTTGATAACTCGCAAGTGCATGAATCAACAAGTAATAAAGTGGTATTCTTAGAGAATTCCGATATTGATCCCATAATGAATAATGTCTCCAATTTTACTTATAAATCAATTGTTAATTAAACTAATAAAAGTAAAAGGAGAATTGTTTGTTGGTTGTTTGTTTGAGTAGCAAAGCATTGATTAAAAGAAAAAGCAATATTAAAATTGTAACAAGGCAGCAAGCAATAAGTTCAATATTTGATGAAATAAGGATTGTGACTTCACCACTATTACTCCTATTTAGCCCTAATGCATGATAGATTCATAGGTTAACCTCCCTTTGACCACAAGTGACTAAAAGTTGATTTCTCAATGCATTCTAATCTAGCAAGCATAAGGTATTTAATTATCTCTAATATGAATATCAAAATGTAAGCCCTAAGACATGCAAACCCAATAAGCTTTTGTCAAAGTTCTCACTAAAGCATGCAATATTTCTATAAACATGTATTTCATTGTCCATCCATATAATACCCTTTATTTCTAAGCCAATATAATACAAAATCTATCCACATTTTTATGGAAGCATTAAGCTACAATGAAATATTAACCATGAAAAGTAATCAAACTTATATATGCATTACAAACTAAATAGTCATAATAGGGCTACATCATAATCCTTATACAAAGTTAGTTACATATGTTCTAAAAAACATCCATCAAATATTTGAGAGAAAATATAGATTAAATAACAAAGAAAATTAAGAGCAAAGAAACAAATCCAAAGGTTGATGGCTGCTGAATTTGATCTCCAGTCCTTCTCCTATTTGCTTCTCCAAACTATGCCTCAAGATGCAAGGTTGAAGTCTTCCACAAGCTGGCCAAATTTCTCTGTTGATCTAAACTTGGTATAAGGTTGAAGTCTTCCACAAGCTGGTCGAATATCTCTATCTAAAAACCTTTGAAAAACTGCGTTAAAACCTAGAACCTAACTTTGTTGCCGTGAGAAAGAAGAAAAGAACTACAGTCGTGACGGCTATGGAGAATTGTAGCCTTGAGGACTGAATGGTGTAACATCCCGTCTTGAGAAAATAGTAAAATTCTCAATTTTTTTTAGATTTGACAAGTTGATCGAGTGTGGGTCCCACTTTTGAGTTTTATGGAATTTAGATTTTGGCTTCAACTATGGTACCGTTACGTAGAGCTCATCGATTCGAGTTCATAAACTAGTAGTGCTCTCGATTCATAACTAATATTGTGAAATTATGGTTAAAACGGTGTGAAAGGCATTTTGGTAATTTTGCAAAGGCTGTAATTAAAAGAATGAGAAACTACAAAATTGCCCTTACCTCCTACCTCTAGCCCCCACCCCCTCCTCGGCTGGTTTCTCCCGTGTAGACCCCCACCACTGCACCCCATCTTCCTTTGCCGACAATGGCCAATTTCTAACTGGATCGGGCCGGAAACTACCCGCAACTTGGAGCCGGTGGCCTCTTTTTCACAATCATACTGGTGACAACCCGTGGAACTGTCCGGTTTTTTGGAAAACACAAAAAATCATGTAAGTACTTTTGTTTCCGATTGCTAGTTTCCGGTGAGATTCCAACGATGGTTCAACTCTTTTCCCCCTATTTTGGACCCTAGGAACCCAATTTGAACGTCAATTTGGTGAGATTTCTCCTTGTTTGACTGGAACGAGGAGAACCATTTTGACAGTGAGCTTCGAGCCATTTTTCGGCCACCATCGGTGGCAATTGGGCAAATTGAGTTGTCTAATGTGTTATACTTTACTCAAACTTCATTTTGATATATAATTTGCATATTATTGTTAAGTATGTGAAATTTTGCTTAAATTGATCTAGATTTGCGTTGTTTGTGAAAATTGGAACATCATAAAATAATTCTTATAATGATTCTTGAAACAATTAAATTGCTAATAACTATTAGGAGTTAATCCCCTTACTGAATTTCATGAATTGTGGGCAATAATGGTTTTTTTTTTTTTAATTTGAATTATTTTTGAGAAATGTAGTATTTATGACTACGTGTATATGTAGCTATGAATGTGTGTGTGTGTATATATATAGGTAGGAATGTGTATAGCTGTGGTGTAAGTATGCAATTAATGTTTTGAATGCTATTACTATGGGGTACAAATATGAAAACACGATCTTATTCATATTTCGGTTTTGGATTAATTGAGATCATTAGAATTTTTTTAAAATTTATGTTTTGGAACCTTGAGTGGGATTATATTAATTGTATTGGTATGAACACAAGTGCGGATGTTTGCTTGTGGAATAAAGAAGGAAAATGTTTGACTAGTGATGTTTTGATGTTTTAATGGTGAGTGTATTTATTTTCTAAATATTTTGGGATTATATATTATTACATTTGAGTTACATTTGTTTTGTTTTGATTGGTTTTTCTTGTACATTTAAATTATGCTATTTAAATATATGACACGTGGATTTAAATGGATTGTTGAATCTAAATTTTTATCTGTATTTGTGATTTTATATTTATTTGGAATAAATATGAAATCTGTGTTTTGAATGAAATCAGAAGTTGTTGGGGATAAAAAAGCCATTGGTGCCTTCAAAATGATGTCACACTCCAAATTATAATTCAATCTTTTTCCAATTCTAATTCCTTCTCCAATTAAGACTCCAATTAATATTATTGGAATAATTTGGACTTTCCAAGTGGCATGTGATGTGGAAATAATAACACATTTGGCTGGAGAGTGATGATGTGGCAACCCCAATCATATAGGAATAGGTGGCATCGTAGTTTTCAAAGCCACTTCACTTTATATCTTCAATGTTCATCGGGAAGATTCCAAGTACACTTTGGATGACCAAATAAACTCAATATACATTTATTCTAATTGCAAAAGTTAGGTCTATGTCTTAAATTTCTAGGCATATCTTGATCGCACAAAATTGACACTGCTAAAGTACTCAAATGCTAAGTCTGTTACAACTGCTAAAAATGTTCATCTTCAAAATCAAACTGGTACTGATTGGCTGATCCAATTACAATGAAGCTTAATTGAATCTTGATGAATCATAAATCACTAGCAACTAGAATCGCACAGAAATTTCATGTGTAGCTCCATATATGATTTATTTTGTAAAGATTGTGCAGAAAATACAACAATTTTCAACATTTGTTATTCTTTATCTAAAAATAGAAAAACACAACAATTTAGTATTTTTCATTAATAATTAACTCAAAACTAACAAAAATCCAACATAAAATATGGCAAAAAAAAGTAACTTTTTATGCGTATCAACTACTCCCAAATTGAACTTTGTCTAGTCCCTAGCAAAGAAAGAAAGAACTAAAAATACATCTCTTGTAAAATATACCAAAATACCTTGATGGGGTGCCTCAACGATTTCATAATCATATTAACTCAAAAGTAATTTCCAAGTAATCATGCAACTCAATACCCTATCATCTATTCAACATAATCATTACTTTCAAAGTGTGTTTAAAATCAAATAATACATTCAATGTCATGCAATTAAATAAATTTATATTAAATAGAGATTCAAAATAAAAATATGAACCACCATATGCTCGACATAATTAATTTCCCTCCATTAATGTAGATCAATGCATTGACTTGTTATTGGCTTGTAATGTGAAGGCTGAAAGGTAATGGGTTAGACAAAAGAAAATGATAGGAAAAATAAAATTTAATGAAAGAAAGCTTATGAATAATATGTCCATAGAACTTTTGTTTTCTCTTCCCAAATACACTTTTCTTCTTCCCTTTCTTCAAACTCTACAAAACATTTTTTTCCTTTCACAACTTTTTTTTCCTTTTTTTTAACACTTTTTTATTTTTTTCCTTCTAACCGCCAAATTGTTCTTTTTCACACATTCCTTAAACTTCTTTCTCACATCAAAGATACATAGTAGGCTGAATCCAACCATGAAAACAATGAAATGAAACTAGGTCCTCACAAAGTCAAGAAAAATCCCAAAAGTGTTTAAGTAATAAACAGTATGGCGGCACTGATTTGGATCCAAAAAAATACGATCATTGAAAATATTTGATTGAAAAAAAGATTCATTGCAATTGTCCTTTTTTTCTTGGAGAGTAAAGTAGCCCTTTTTTCCTTTTGAAATATCAAAGACCTTCATGCCGTAGTTTCAGTGACTCACAAGGCTTCCTTCAGCTCAGTCCTTTTGGTTCTTGAGAATGGTCATAACCTCTCTGTGGACCAGAATGATTACCCCTGCCCAATGGGTCTACTTCCATCCCTAAATGTCATTGGGTATTGATCACTTCCCCACCATTCTTGTAATTGTCATCTGTAATCAGCGCAGACATGTCCGCACCCTTTAGGTTCTAGACTTAGGAGTCAACTTTCTCCTATGAGCATTAGGTACATGTATCAGTCCATGGAAGAGTGAAAGGGTCACCACTACTAAAGATCTCCCCTATAATCTTAGATAGGTCATCTGAGGGTTGCCGTGGTTTATTGTTGTGCTTACACACTAGGTTACCCTTATGCTAAAGCTCCGTGAGACCACCTACCACTAGTCTTCGACTGGAGGGGTTTATCACACAATAACACTGGGAATCAGGCTTCCAAAAAAGAAAGCCCAACGAATTTTAGATGCAAAGGTTCGTACCTCATTAAGATCATAGTGGCATACTCTCCAAAAAAAAAAGAGCAAACCCTATTGAAGACGAGAGTGAGGTACAACATGGTCATTTCTATCCACCACCCTTCTCACGGAGTCGTACGTGGACGTTAGCACTCGTACAGCTCCCACCCAGCAAGCAATTAGCCTTCCTCTACAAGTAATGGAAGTATGGATGAATCAACATCAAGTAGAGGAATTTAGTTTTTCTTTTCAGCAATAACATGATAAGAGCCATCCAAAATAACCTATAGATCCTCCTCCCTATTCTGCCACTTCAGCACCTTATGATCTTTGAGAAGATCATTATAAGCTTAATGAGAATTTATAGTGGGAGAAATCATGATGTGGAATGAGAGAACTCTTGTTTGTTGTTTTTGTTAGCAAAAAAAGAAACAAATAACTCAAGTTTGAACCCAATAACGGAAAAATGAGAATGGATACATAATTTTTTTTATAAGTTTGGCATCAAACGAATTTGAGAAGTGGTGAGGTATTTAAGTTAGATTAATGATATGTGAATGTGATGCTAAGGGTTAGTGCAGTAAACTGGACAGATGGTCATTGATTTTTGAGTTTTTACACTAAATTAGTGTGTTTTATGTAGTTTGAATTGGGTTTGTAATTCTAGGGGTTATTACACTAAACTTACATGTAGGATCCCTTGGGCTTGAAGAGACAAAGTTAACGGGACTAGTTTGGCAAAAAATAATGGGCATAATCATGACATTCCAGCAAATTTGACGACTGGGTCGCGTGATCCAGTTCTATAAAAAGTGGGTGAAAATAACCCGATTAGCTTAATGATGATATAAATGACATGGATAAGTGACTGAGAAGATGTGAAATTACATGTTTTGCCTTTAAAAATGATCACATTGACTTGCACATGCATTTTAACAGTCAAATTGGATGGAAATTGTCAAAAGGACTAACGTTGATATGCGAATGTGAGTTTGAGGATCGAAGTAGGAAAAAAGGATGAAAGTGTAAACAGAGATATAGTTTAAGGACATGCGGTGGTAAAAACCCTTTGAAAAAAATTAAAAAATGTATTAATATGCGACATTTTTGTGACCTTCAGCATCGTATTTCTAGCCCACTGTTTTGTTTAAAACTGTGAGTGCCAACACCACGTATTGTTCCATAATTCGCATATATTTATACCATTTGAATCGCTTCAGACACCCATTCCAATCTTCTCACCTTCTATTTACATTTTGTTTGGTAAAAGATTTTTTGTATGCTAGAAGATCTGCTAGTATCCTTTCAATGTACAAAAAATAAATAAATAAAAAGGAAAGACTTTCCATGATGATTGATATTCTTTTAAGAAGATAGACATGGGCGATGTCCACTTCTTTTTTCTCATCATGAATGGTTTCCTTTTCATCACAATAAATACAAGACAAGCGAGAAGGTATTCGTTTGATGAAAAGTCTGGCACATCTAGGTCAAGACTTACCACTGTCTTTTTACTCAACTGTGTGGATCCATCTTTATGCTAGCAATATAGATTAACAACTAGCTCATATTTGATATTATGTATTTTTATTAAATTAATAATAGTTTGTAATTGGATAGGATTTGTAATCATGGTTTCATGAGCTTCTTTTCTTATTATCCAAGATTGATTGTTACATGTGGTTTATAAATTCATTATAACAGAAAGCAGCATTTGTTATTTTTATTAAATTTTTTTAATAGAAAAAAATGAACATACAAGCGACACTTTAAATGGAAAAAAATTGTTGCTTATATCAATATGCCTACAGTATAGGCAACACTTGACAGTTTAGATGTTTTATCTATGTCTATTAAAAATAAAATTGCCACTATTGGCGAGTTTGTATTTATGTACAGCGTAATTGCAAAACCATTAATAGTTTTGTAGGTGACATTTGTCGTCATATAAGTGTTGTCGAAATGTCGCATATTGGTTTTTTCTTCTTTTTTTTTATCTATTTTATATCATTAAGAGCAGTTCAATAAGCCATTCAAATCCTCTCACCATCTATGTTTTTACTTATTAGTTGTCTACTAAATATCGCTAGTAAATACATATCTAATGCATCTATCATTTTTAAATTCATTTTATCTTCTCTTTGCCATGTACTTTGATAGAAAACCACCCGTTACATTTTAGACGATGAATCATTTTAATGTACAAAAAAAGAAGAAATTACTTTTCATGATTATTTGTTTTATAGAATGTAGATGTGGAGCCTGTGAAGAAAATGGTTAACATCTATAGTTTTTTGTTCAACATGAATAGTTTTCTTTCCATCATAATAAATGCATAGTAGGTGAGAAGCTGCTGGTTTTCAAAGATAAACAGAAACCTGACAAGTCTATATGGAATCTCGTCATCATCCTTTTCATTGTGCTGATGGATTTGTCTTATACAAGCCATTAAGAATGGACATATTGCTAATAAATTAATTAATAATATTTTGTAATAGGATTCATTAGTCTATATTAACGTTTCTAAGGAGCTTAAAATTAGTTTTTTAATTATTTTTTGGTCTGTACGTTATATATTTCTATAATTTATAATTTGTTTTTGGCCAAATTAATATTCCAATCTTTTATTTTAATTATCACTGATTATTTTTTGGTAAATTCATCATCACTAAGTATTATTTAACTTGGGCAATATAACTCTTAGCATTTTTCAGAAAAAATAAATTATAAAAATAAACATCAATCGAAAAGATTAGCATACAGGCAACAGTCATATTGTTAAAAATGTCACATGTATCTAAGTTCTTTCTTAATTATATGTGACTCTAATTCTTATCAAGGTATCACCTATTTCTCATGAAAAAAATACATAAAAAAAAATATTATAAACTAGGCTACATTGGAGAGTAAGAAATTATTGTGTACTTGTGAAACATCTAGTTGTAATCAATTATGAAAATATCAGTATATATGGAAATATAAAAAGTCAAAAATACAGAAATATCGGTGGAAATATCGATAAAATATTGATATCTGGCGAAAATTTATAAGAAAATATGAAATTTTTAGGAAATTTTAATATATGCTTATTTATTAATTACTTTATCAATTTAACTATAAAAATTGAAAGAACATTGAGTGAAAATCATATTTCTTATAATCAAGATACTCATAGCACTCTTTGAGAGTAGCAAAATATTATTATTAAATGATGAATTATTGATTAATTAGAATAATAATACAACACAATTACTTAAATATGCTCAATACCACATATAATTTTTTTGTGGATAGAATTTTTCAATATCTTCATCATCCTTATTTCTTGCAATGTATTGAGAGAAATCTTAATCAAAAGAAATATTTCCTTGATAATTTTGCATGTAACTGTCAATATGCCAACCATATAGATCTAATAATACATGTGATTCTCTTTTCTGATTAGTTGGCTTTATGCATAACTTCTATCTCTTGATGGTTGAGCTTGAGAATGTATCTATCAGTTGTTATTTGATGACTTTCCATAAACATCCACTAAGTAAAAGTTATATTCACTTTTAACCCTCATTAATCCAAAATTTGTAGAAAAAGAAATTGTAAACAATGTTTTACATTTTTTTTTTCAATTAGCCTAGTCGTAACAACATTAGTGAAAATATACCATGAAAAATAATAATAATTTGAAAAAGAAATGATCAAGTTATACTTGTACCTAATATTTGAAAATATATTATTTTATATTTTTTATAAGCAATAAAAAATATTATTTTCTGATAGTTTAAAAATCTATAATATTTTAAAATTTTATAAGTGTCGTCCAAAAATTACCCTTTAATTTTTGAAAAACTATGGATGCCAAAATCACTTACTAGATCATATATCATTGTCTCCACTTTGCTTGACCAAAATATATTAATATTTTCAACTATAGGTGCCACTGGAAATCCAACAAGTGACATATTTGGGATTAACATTTAGAAAGAAAGTACACGAAAAAAATGATATTGTAACATACACGACACTCAAAAAGTAATTTAATGCCGCATTATTGTAAGACCACTAGTTGTATTATTGGCGACACTTGAATGTATATGTCATCCAAAAGTCGCCCTTTACTTTTTTAAAATCGTGGATACCAAAACCACTTATTGTTTCTCATTTCCTATATATCATTTATATCATTCAAATCACTACGACAACTCAGTCAAAACATCGAGGAAAAAAATAAACTATCATTTTTAAATATTTTCAACATCGATTCATGTTGTAATTGTCATGTTTAATTTGTTTGCATGTTATTTTTGTCTTTGAAATTGAAAGTATTCTATATAGTGTCTTTTAGATATTTAGTCGGGATATTTCAATGCATATGAAAAAAATGAAATATAATAATTATCTTCGAGGTGTTCAAACCTATTTCTAATTGTAACTGATCGTGCTTCACTAAGCTAGAAAGAAATGGGTGACACACACATCAACTTCCTCCAATTTGTTTTTGTTTGTAGTTTCAAGAAGATCTTGGCCATCATTCATTGAATTGACAGTCCAAATAGGATTAACATTTGTTATGTATTTTGTATTTTAAGTAAATAATCAATAAAGTAAAATTTGTTATAACATATAAAATTACACTTAACTTATATTGATTTTTTCCTCAAAATTTATGCATAAGAAAAAAAAAAGTCAACTTATGTAAATTAAAATTAAAGTTAAAATACATTAAGAAAAAAAATAGCAATCAGACGACATTTAAATTACATTACGAATGAAACACCCAAAAATTTTCTTCATCTAAGTTTGGACATTTAATTTTTTTTATTTTCTGGAGTAATGTTACCGGAAGTTTTAGTTTATCTTATTAATTTATTTTTGAGAAATGATTTTATTTAACTTGGGTCGCCATATATTTGATTTCTTTTTTATTACTGAATGTCTCACCTTTTTTGGGTGCTTTTAATTACTTAAATATCTTTTCTTTTATTGAGTCACTATTTCGTCCATTCTAGCCTTGAAACTAAGTTGTTTTAAATGAGAGTAAATTTGTAAATTGGTTTTAAGGATTTAAATACCCATTTTAATTAGAAGTGACAATTTGTGTTGACAAATTGTACTAGTGTCAATCTATTTATTAATCAGGTTAAAAATTTTTAATTATATTCTGTAACTATTTATATTTTACCTATTTAAATAAAATATTATTATTATCTATATTATTTTATTATTTTTACATTATAATATTGTAAAATATATATTTATTTATTATTACTTTTATTTATTATTGATTAATTTAATTTATCTATGTCAATTCTTATCAATTTTAATTTAAACAAATTAATTTATTAGTGACTTATTTATAATCAGATAGATACTAATAAATTATATAATTAACAAATTGTTTCTTAATCTTATTATCGTGTAACCATCTCAATTGTCTGCTTTAATTTTAACTCTGTTTTTTAACAAAATTTATAGGAAGAATGATAGGCATTTTGGGGAAACATAATGAAAAGCCCATGAACTCTTCTGCTACCTCTATCTAGGAGGATTTTCTACCATATAACCATGTAACAATGGCTGTATTATAATTATTATCTATAAATAAAATAATATTGTCTATAAATGAGGTAATATTATGTATAAATGAAGTAACATTATCTATAAAACGAAGTAATATTACCAAAATTCATTATAAAGTAATATTGTCCATAAATGAACTAACAAAATCTTTCATGAAGTAATATTAATATGTTACTCCATTTGTAGATAATATTATTTCATTTGTGGATAATATTACCTCATTTATGGACAATATTACTTCATTTATGGATAATAGTTGTAGTATAACCATTTTTACATAGTTATATTGTAGGTGGACCCGTTGCAGGAGATAAAAGTAAAAATAAAAATAAAAAATTTAAATATATATATATATATATATATTTTTTTTTCTCTCCCATGGCCGACGGTAACACCAAGAGAAAACAAAGAATTTTCTCCATCAATTTTTGCTACCCATTCCTTCAAAACACTAATTTCTTAAGGTTTTGGGGCTTCTAAACTCAATGGTGGCCTTTGTTTTAACTAAGACATCCATATCTCTTGAATATTTCCCTTGGCCGAATTTTTCCCTCACCAGAAAAACCATTGAGTCCGACCACAATTTGGCCGAATCTTGGTGTAAATAGGTTCCTCTCAACATCCTCTACCATTTTCTAACATTGCGTGGAAGTGAAACCCTTTGTTTGGGAAGTTTCCATTAAAGCTTGATGGTGGAAGCTTTAGCAAGCTGAAAAACTTGGGTTTTGAACTACATTTTCGGTAAGTGTTTCGTTCTCAACTTGGTAGCTGCTGTTTGGATGAGATTAAAGTGTTTTTTGGGTTGGATTTAAAGTTGCATGTTTGGGTAGTGATGGAAGGGTGAAACCGTAGCATATATACGTTTTTTTGAAGCTTTTGTTTGTTGTTTTAATGCTTTATTAGTTGTTGGAACTGCTGGTTTTAATGTTTGAAAGCATGGTTTGGAGTTGAAGATGAGTAAGAATTAATTGGTTGAATGTTGGGTGTTTTTCCGTTAGACTTGGAGCTGATTTAGGTGTTGGATTTGTTGAAATATTGCAAGTAATTAAGTGGACTATTTACAGCAAATTAAGGTTTTGTAAAGTATGGTCATGAAAATGTTATTTAATTGAATGTAAATATATGTTTATTGTTTATGGTCATGGTGTAAATATTTTATTTTTTCTTTCCATGATATTAAGATTTAAGAAAATGGTGTTTAAAATTATTAATGCGCACTTGGATTTGTGTGCTTTTAAAAAAAATAAAAATGAAAACTAATTTTTATTTAAGTATAATAATGGATTTTTTGGTTCCTTTTTAGTCATTATCAACCAATAATTTATTTATTTACGAGTATTTTTGTTATTTGGATGCTATTATATTAGTTTGCAAATGATGAAATTGTACATGTTCATGTAAAAGTATACTGCTGGAATGCCGTTTGGATTGAAGAAGGTTCAAGATTTGGTATTAATTATTAATTTGAGTTTGAATATCTTTATCTTTGACATATTGATTATCTATATATATATATATAATATGCTGATGAGCTTGACTTATGGATATGAATGATTGGTGGTTTATGAGAGAAGTAAAATTTTTGTCTCTTTTGATATTTTGAGAATTTTTAGTAATGATAGATAAATAAATTTCTTTTAATTTAAAAAATGACTGGGAGTTTGTTATACTCACTTTATCAACGATTTTTATATTAAAATATTTACATATTTTAAGTATTCATTGAAATGAAAATTTTTCTAAGCTCTGCTTGCTTTATAATATATATTCAAAACGAGAATTAAAGAAACTGAGTTTATAGTTTGGGAAGCATATAGTTATGAGAATATGCTTACATATTTTAAGTATTCATCGAAATAAAATTTTTCTAAGCTTTGCTTGCTTTATAATATATTGTCACAATGAGAATTAAAGAAACTGAGTTTAAAGTTTGGGAAGCATCTAATTATGAGAATATGCTTGGTTATTTTACACATGGAATGAGGAATAATGATTTGATGATTTTATAATCAGTTAGTACAAATACTTATTAAATTGGCATCTTACACTACTAAAGAAATAAGCTATTATGACAACTTTATTTTTATATAGACGTTGGTTATAAAAGAAGGCCGATGTTGATACAATAAGACACGGTTATTAACTTTGGAGGGTAACAAATGCGACGGTGCGTCGTATAAAAAAATTATCAACAATGGTTATACTTATAACTTTCGTCTATAATTAATAAAAAAACGATGGTTTCTTCATAAACTATTGTTGATAAAAATCTAAAGACACGTGGCAGCAACGTGGACGCCACGTGTCTGTTGAAGAGTATTGACGATGGTTTCAGCAACCGTCGTCTTTGATTTACATATAGACGGCGTTTTTTAAAAAATTGTCGTCTATACTCTTCTCTTTTTTCGACATCAGTTTTTGTTTTTAACTGACGTCCTTTTGTGTACATTTGTCTATATGGCCCTCTTACGTTAGTGTCTAAAACGCAGATTTTAACGTTGCGAAAATAGCCGTTGCAAAAAATATAGCTGTTGTAATTTTTTTACTTATATATTTTCAATTTCGTTCTCAATCAAATTTACTTCTTAATTTTTTTTGCTTATATATTATTTAGGATTTAGTGGCATCAATTTGTTGAAGCTTGAAGTTGATTGTTGTAAAAAAGCTTACTATTGAGCAAGGTAAGTAATTTTATGCAATTAACTACATTAAATATGTTATTGCATTATCATTTAAATTAAATTAGTTATATAATTTTATTTTCATGAATTAATTAGTTTATAATTATTAGGTTATGAACATTTAAATTCTGCAATGATATATAAATATGTTTTCCATTTATTAAATTTGTTAGTTTGTTTAAATATTTGATATGTTATAATCTCATATAGTATTGTTATTTATTATATATTTTATGTTATTATATTTAATTTTAGAATATAGTAAAATATTAATATTAATTAGTTGTGTAATTATCGTTGTCTCTATATTTATTGTTTATTTATTTATTATTCTCTATTTATTTTCTATTATTGATTTGTTAATTATTAAATATTGGTAAGCTAATGTTCGTAATATATTATTTATTGCTATATTTTAAAGCATTCTTGTTTAAATTAGTTTTAATTAGTTGTTATTCAAATAGATAAAATGGACAAATCATGGATAACGATGGGTAGGAAAACCGATGCATTTCAAAAGGGTTTTGAAATGTTTTTAGAATTTACTAAGAAAAGTGCAAATAAAGATGGTAAAATTCGATGTCCTTGTATGGAATGTGAGAATTTAGTTTTTAGCACTATTGAAGAAGTGAGAGGGCATGTATACTTTAAGCGGTTTGATACGAATTATCGTAAGTGGATTTTACATGGAGAAGAGTTGGAAGGATATAGTGAAGATTGTTCTAGAGTTGTCCTAAATGCAGTGCATCGAGGTGGAAGGAAACTGACGATGGAACTAAACGTGTAAATGTCCCTCATAAAGTCATGTGGTATTTTCCACCCATTCCATGGTTCAAGAGAATGTTTCAAAGCATTGACACAGCTAAAAATCTGACGTGGCATGCAAATGAACGAAAGGTTGCAGTTGGGAAGTTAAGTCATCCCGCCGATTCACCGTCTTGGAAGCTAGTTGATCGCATGTGGCCTAATTTTGGTAATGAATGTCGAAACTTAAGGCTTGGTATTGCAGCTGTTGTCATTAACCCGCATAAGCATATGAGTTCTCAATACAATTGTTGGCATGTGCTTACAGTTACATATAATCTTCCACCATGGTTGTGTATGAAGTGGAAGTTTATAACGTTGACAGAGTTGAAATTTGGACCGAAGCAGCCTGGCAATGATATAGATGTTTATTTGTAGCCATTATGGGATGAGGGGATGCGAACTTGGGATGCGTGTAAGCAGGAATTTTTCACTTTGCGAGCAATATTATTGTGGACTATAAATGACTTTCCCGCATATAGTAATTTGTCTGGTAATACCACTAAAGGATATTTTGCTTGTCTTATTTGCAGCGAGAACACATGTGCTCAAAGTTTGAAAAAATGATAGAAAATGAGTTATTGCGGACATAGGAGGTTTCTTCCGTGTGATTATCATTTTCGAAAGCAAAAGAAGTATTTCAATGGATTTCAGGAGTTTCGTCCAACTCCTTTACCTATGACGGGGGAAGATATACTTCGAAAACTTGACTCTAAGTCATTTGATAGTGGTAATAAGAGAAAAAATTATACCTGCTTATCGAGATTGCTGGAAGAAGAAGTCTATATTTTTTGAACTTGACTATTGGAAGCCATTATATGTGAGGCATAACTTAGATGTTATGCATATTGAAAAAAATGTATGTGAGAGCATTGTTGGCACATTGCTTAACATTCCTTGAAAAACTAAAGATGGACTTAATTCTCGGCTTGATTTGGTCGAAATGGGCATAAGAAGTGATTTGGCTCATGTTGTTGAAGAGAGAAGGACGTATCTACCACTTGCATGTTACACATTATCCAAGGAAGAGAAGAAACCTTTTTGCAAGTGTTTGACAAATTTAAAGGTTCCCAATGGCTACTCTTCAAATTTTTGAAATATTGTGTCGATGAAATCTCATGATTTACATACCTTGATGCAACAACTGATGCGTATTGCACTACGAGCAGTCCTCCCAGCAAATGTCCGACATGTAATAATGAGATTTTGTTTTTTCTTCAACGCTATATATAAAAAAAATATTGATATTTTAAATTTGGACATTATTCAAACAGATCTCGTAAAGACATTGTGTTTACTTGAAAAGTATTTTCCTCCGTCGTTCTTTGATATAATAGTTCATCTAACTATTCATTTGGTTCGAGAAGTGCGATTGTGTGGGCTAGTTTTCTTGCGGTGGATGTATCCGTTTGAGAGATACATGAAAGTGTTAAAGGGGTATGTTCGCAATCATTACCGCCTAGAAGGCTGCATTGCAGAAAACTAAAAAGCGTGCATGAAGTCGGGAACCCACCTGGCTGCAATGAAGTACAATGTGTGAAAGATGATACTGGTGATCCTTTGAAGGGTGGTAATTTGTTGGGTAGTACTCGTGAACTATGGGAGCAAATACATTTGTACATACTTTCAAATACACCCGAAGTACAACCTTACTTCGAGTAAGTTTATTGCTATATATTTTTTATTGAATATTATATTGAATATTGGTTTACACAAGTCATTAACTTTTGTTTTCTTTAGGAAACATATGGAGAGTTTGAAGTGTGATATTCGTAACGAAACAAGAAAAGCAAAATGGTTTCAAAACGAGCAAAATCGCACTTTCATTTATTGGTTTCGGGATGAAGTAAGTTTAACATTAATTGTTACTTTTATTGCAAACCGACACCTCTAATGTTTGTTGGTTTCACTGTGATATTAATTAAATAGTTGATGCATTTACTAATAATAGTGCATGTGGTGTTTTTCGCAGATTCAGAAAGAATTGAATGAACCAGATTCAGAAAAATTAAAAATAGTTTGATTTAATATTTATAAAAAATTTAGGTGTTAATTAGTAAGTTTATAAATATTCAATTATATTAAAAATAAGTTCATTAAATTTTTTTACCCAGGCGCCTGAAGTGGCACCTGGACATAAGCCTGGTAGGATCTGGTTTGCTGTGTGGGAGTAATAAAATTCCGTGGTTAAAACGGCGCCGTATGGTCCCTATATATAGAACGACACCGTTTTATTTAGTACTATAGACAACGGTTTAACTAAGAATTGTCGTCTTAAGTATATAGACGACAGTTCCTAGCTATAAACCGTCATCTTAAGTATATAGACGACGGTTATAACTTAAAAACCGTCGTCTATAACTAAAACGATGCCGTTTTTGCCCCCGTTTATACGGTCTTCTCTTTCATTTTTCCCCATTTCTCCATAAACACTACACGCGAACGTTCGCCACCACAAGCTTCTTTGATACGGGCATCATAGTGCCATATTCTACCATTGGAAAAAAAGATGATGATTTAAGTATGATGTCCAAGCAAGGAATGAAGGTGATAATGCTGCTCGGGAGTTGCAAAGACGAAACGACGTAATTTTTGCTATTTTCGGATTACAATGGCAATTTCTTAATTTAGCTATTTTCGGATTATAATGGCAGTTTCGTAATTATTTTTATTTTCGGATTATTTTTATTTAAGGTTAGTTTTTAGTCTTAGGATTACCTTCCTAATTATTTTATGGTCTAGATTGATTCTTAACCTAACCCTAATCTCTATATAAAAGGGAGGTTACTAGTTTGTAAAAAACAACTTTGATTATTGATTATTGAGAATCTATTCTTGTTTTCAACAAGACTTGTGTGTTCCAAGATAGGATAGTTCTTCTTCTTCCTGTTGCATTTGGGAATTGATCTTCTTATCAAAGGTATTTACTTTGTGGCGAATTTCGATTTCATTCTTTGCCTTCTAATTAGTGTTGCTAGATACAATTGTTATCTAGAGGTGCTATAGGGCGGGTTTTTACCTAGGGTTTGTTCCATATCATCTTGTGTGTTGGGATTACAGTTTTTTTAAGCTTGGGGTTCCGCATCATTCTTTCTGCCATTTGCTTCATTTCAACTGGAATCTACTGTATTTTCAACCCGAAAACTTAAGGTAAGTTGTTGGCAATCATGAATCCTTGTTATATTTTACCGATTTTGTGTTTTAAATGTGCTATGAACATATATATGTGAATATATTGGTGAAAATGTTGAAATATGTTGAAATTATAATGTATGAATATATTGTGAAAATTTGTTGAAATGTTGAAATTATATTGTGCCTGTGAATATAATTTTTTTTTGGTGAAAATGTTGAAATTATAATGTATGAATATATTGTGAAAATGTGTTGAAATGTTGAAATTATATTATGCTCATGAATACATTTTTTTTTGGGTGAAATGTTGAAATTATAATGTATGAATATATTGGATATATTGTATGAAAATGTATTGGATGAATATATTAGATGAATATATATTAGATATATGGTATAAATATATATATATATATATATTAGATGAATATATATTGGATATATTGTAGGAATAAATATTGGATGAATATATATTCATACTGGATGAATATATTGTATGAAAATATATAGGGAGAATTTCATTTACACCCCCTGACCTATAGTATAATTCCAAATATGACCTCGTGGTTTCGTATAATGCATAAACACCTCTTACCGTCAGCGAAAATCTGTTAAACTTAACGATAGAAGGGTAATTTGGTCATTTAACCTTTCATGTCAGTTGATTGAGTGAAATGACAGTTTCCTCGATACGCGTAGCAAAACTTCTTCAACAAGTTTTGTTCTTCTTCTTCCTTTGTTTAAAAAAAAAACACTTACACACCTGAGAGAACACCATTTTCGCACCAAAATTCCTCCAGTTTGCACCGAACCTGTTTGCCTAAATGTTCTCATAAAACACTCTGTGAGGCTAAAGAAAAGTAAAAGAAAAAAGAGAAGAAGAAAAAAAGAGAAGAAGAAAAACGTTGAAGCAGGTATTCTTTCCCGAAAACGAAGCATAACCCCATGTTCTTTTCTGATTTTGTTTCGAGTTTGTGAAAGGTCTTTTAGGGTTTCCGAATTAGTAGTCTTTCCCGAAAGCCTCGAAGCATATCCCGAGTAAAATTTTTTCTGTGATTTTGAAGATTTTTTAGCATTCCTCTTCTATTGTTTTTGTAAATTTTTTTTTTTCGGCAAAGATAATGGCTTTTGCTTTTGGGTTTACGCTGAAATCCCGAGTGGGAATATCTTTTTTTTAGTGTTTAGGGTTTTTTCATTCAATAATCGAATTCAAGATTTGATTGCACCCACTGGAAGTGGCTTTCGGGAAAGATTTTTTGGCATTCATCTTATTTTTTTTCTATCTGATTGTTGCATTTTTAAAAGTTTTTGGGTCCTAAAAATTCAGATGTGCACATATTATCTCTGTGGTGTTGAAGTTTAAATAGAAATAGTTTGTTAACTCAAATGTGTTTACTAAGAGTGATAGTTTGTAATGTTAACTCAATCTTGACTTTCTTTGGTTTATAGATTGCACCCGTTGGAGTTGGTTTATAGAGTGCATTCATTGAAGTCGAGAAGAAAGCAGTCTGTTGCAGTGAAAGGTTAGTTAGGTTTTTTTTTTTGGGTTAAATATGTTGAATATTTATTGAACTCAATCTATGAGACAATTAAAAATGTTGAATATGAATTGACTCATGGTGCTTTCATTCATGAGTGATGGTTCAATGTTAGTGTTGTCATGGTTAAATGTTAGTGTTTAGTGTTTATAAGTGGATGACTGCATTTAGTGTTTAAATGTTAGTGTTTAGTGTTTATAAGTGGATGACTGCATTTAGTGTTTAAATGTTAGTGTTGTCATGGTTAAAATGTTAGTGTTTAGTGTTTATAAGTGGTAGAATAATTTAGTGTTACTATTTATGGAAATGCATATAATATTATGTTATTTACTGGGTTTATAAAAATTGTGTTACTGTTTTGATGCTGTCTAGTTATGGACTGAGGCAATAACTAGTTTGTTTTGTTATTGTTTAGGTGTTACTGTTTTGATTGGTTATATGTTTATGCAATGAGTGTTTGATGGTGATTGAATTTTAAAACTTGTATATGTTTTGACATCTTTTAGGTAGTTATGGGAACAGTTCTTATTATGGTAGACTTCATAGGGTGTCAATATGGCCCAGTTGAGATTGAGGAGGATAAGTATAGTTTAGTATGCTTGTGCAATGAGGCAATAAAAGTTTGAGATTGAAGTTAGGGCTTGAGGCAAGAAAAGTTTGAGATTGAAGTTAGATTACCTTGGATTAACAATTATAAGACAGCTATATCCACTGATAGAGAGTTAATGGAGCTGTTTTCTAAGTTTAGGGATAGAAATTTAGATGTTATCCATTTTTATTGTACAATACTTCCATTGCAAGCTACTGAGCCTGATGAGTTATACTCTGCAAATTCAGCCCCAAGACCTACCCAACCAGACCCCCAAGAGAATGACCCCACTGAAAACACTAAGTCATATACCCCATAGCCTGCCCATGTACCTTGCCAAACCTCTATTGAATCACAAAGCCAACCCTTTACTGAATCACTCTCCCAACTTGTTTCCTAACCTGAACCTGTTCTCCAACAAGACCCTGATGACCTTGATAGTGATTTTGATCCGGATGAGAAGTTTGAGTGGAGTGAAGATGAAAGAGAAGAAGGAGTGACTGGTTATGAACCTGAAAATGGTGAAGAAAATGAGGCTGACAGTGATGTCTCAGTGGGATATCAATATGATGACAGTGATGGCCTCATTGGGAGTGACTCAAAGGAAGAGGGTCCAGCTAGAAAGCTGTCTAGGCAGTTAAAATGGAAATTCTATGACCCCAATGTACAAGGTACTGAAGGGTATGGTGTTTGAGGATATACACCATTATAGAAGTGTGTTGATGGATTTTGCCATAGATAGAGGTTTTGAGCTCGTGAGAATGAAAAATGAGAGGACTAGGGTGACTGTTAGATGCAAACAGTCAGGATGCCCTTGGAGAGCACATGCATCCCTCCTACCCGATGACAAGACATTTCAGCTCAAAACATACAATCCTACACACACTTGCACAAGAGTTAGGAAAAACACTTGTGTGACTGCCACTTGGATAGCTATAAAGTTAGGGGATGAACTCAGATGCAATCCAAATATGGACATCAAAACCATAGCTCTTAAGTTAAGAAAATTGAGTGGAGTCAAGTGCAAAAAGCAAAAGTTGTGGAGAGCTAAAATGATAGCTCTCCACAGCTTTAGTGGTGACCATGTAGGGAGCTATGATAAGATGTATAAGTATGCAAATGTATTGAGGGTTATGAATCCTGGGACACTCTCTGTAGTGTCATGCACAAGGAATGTGCCCAATGAGAACCCTCATTTTCAAAGGTTCTTTGTAAGCTTTCCAGCACAAAGGGATGGATTTCTGAATGGTTGTAGACCATTCATTGGCATGGACGGCTGCCACTTGAAAGGTCCTTATGGTGGTATGCTATTAAGTGCTGTGGCATTGGATGCCAACAGTTGTCTCTTTCCACTAGCAGTGGCTGTTTGTGAAGGTGAGAACCTCGATAGTTGGCGCTGGTTTCTACAATTGCTCATGGAGTACATTGGGGTACAAGATATGAGCCTTATTACATTTATGAGTGATAGGCAGAAAGGGATTTTGGGTAGTTTGGCTATCCATTTTCCCAATTCACCAATCAGATTTTGCATGAGACACATTTCTGCTAATTTTAAGAACAAATTTGCTGGTGTTATGGTGGGGAAACTGTTCTGGAGGGTTGCCAGATCCACAAATGCAAGGGACTTTGGGCATTTCATGGAACAAATAAGGACTACGAGTCAAAAAGCATATGAGTGGATCAAAAAAATTCTACCTCGTCATTGGAGTAGACATCTATTTGATGTGGCAGTGAAGAATGACCACTGTACCAACAACATGACTGAGTCTTGGAACATTCAGCTTAGCATGGAAAGGTGTGGGCCAGATTTATCATTGCTGGAGCAAATAATAAAAAAAGTGATGAGAAAGATTCAGAAAAGGAAGAATGAGGTAGCTAAATGGACTACATCAGTTCCTCCTACAGTCTTGGAGAAGATTAAGCAAATACAGAAGGTTGGGAGACACGTAGAGGTGATTTGGGCAGCATATAATGAATTTGAAGTTATTGATGAGACCACCGTTTCCATCATTGATCTGAACAAACCAACCTGTCAATGTGGAGGGTGGCAGATAAGTGGGATTCCTTGCAAGCATGCCATGGCATGCATTATGTACAAGAGAAAAGACCCTACTGAGTATGTTGATATCAGCTTGAAGACATCTACATACTTGCAGACTTACAACACTGCAGTCCACCCAATTCCAGATCAAAGCCTGTGGCTGGATGTTGAAGTTGAATCTGTATTACCACCAGAAAAGAGAAAGCAGCCTGGTAGGCCAAAGATTAGTAGAAGAAGAGAGCCAGATGAGCCAGCAAAGAACACTAGGTCCTTCACTTTGAAATGTGGCATATGCAAGGGTCTTGGTCATAATAGAAGAAGTTGTCCACAAAATGTAAAGAGATCAAAGATCACTAAGGTATTTTTATCACTGCATTCTTGACTGCTTATATTATTTTATAAATGCTTGAAGTTAATTAATTATTGTTCATACTATTTCTTTTCTGTTTGCAGCAAAGAGATGGGGAAGCATGTCCTTCAACACAGCAGCAAGGGGATGAGGGAGCAGGTCCTTCAACATAGCAGCAACACCAGTAGCTGCAAATGGTTGGTTGCTGCCTTTTGTCATCTAGTGAGTGGATTGGTAGTGACACTGGTTATTTTTTTGTTTATGCTGTGCAGTGGTGAATTTTTTGACCATGTTTTGATATTGTAATCATTTGGAAAGGCTGTAAATGGAAAGGCTATAAATGGAAAGGTAGAGAGCCATTTTTTTGAGTCATATAGGACTAGGATGGGTATATATAAGCTGTAGTTGTGACCCTCCTTTTTTTTGAAGGTACAACATAGAAAGAGTTAGTGATGACCTTTAGGGTGGCCTTTAGAGTTAGTAATGGGGTTGCATCCCCTATATTTATAGAAATCTGCTTGTAATACTCACTTGATGAGGTTTATTTCAATATATTTTGTTTTCACTTCATTCCATAACTTTATTCAGTTTGTTACTTACATAACTTTCATTGCAAATGCAACTACAACAATGAGCAAAACAAACATTAACATAATGACCTTCATTAAACCTTGCATTGCCTCTATTTTTTGCACCTTTGTTTCCAATGCTTTAATCTCCTTTTTACTTTGCATTTCACTTGCCTCATTGGATGGTCGAGATATGTTTCCACTGCTTGCATCATCATCTATGCTAAACTCTTCATTATCACGAGTCCAAAAGCTATAATAGTTGCATTTTCCTTGTAAACAAAAAAAAATACAACTTGGATGGGTTTCTTGTTGACTTTGAAATCCTTATTCCAGCTTTTCTTCCACATTGACACCTTCGGTTCTTGAACTTGATGATGCTGCCATTTATATTGCTGCTACTAGTTGATGAATGCATTTTCTAAATGTCTTGCTATGTGCCTCTGCTGGTAGGAGTAAAATTTGCAGGTGAAGGGGTGTTTTTGAAACACTTGATTTTGAAAAAAATGAATGACAACTGGTTTGTGGTGGTCTGTAGTTATGGTTATGCTGGTAGGATAGCTCAAAAATTAGTTTGTGGTGTTCTGTGTGGTTATGGTTATGCTGGTAGGATAGCTCAAAGAATTTTCTAAATGTCTTGCTATGTGCCTCTACTAGTAGGAGTAAAATTTGCAGGTGAAGGGATGTTTTTGAAACACTTGATTTTGAAAAAAATGAATGGCAACTGGTTTGTGGTGGTTTGTGGTTATGGTTATGCAGGTAGGATAAAAAGAAATTTTGTAATCAGTGATTTTTAGAACACAGTGGGTGTCTTTTAAACTGCTATGTGCAGTATATATAGGGACATTTGTGACCGTTACACAATAACGATCAACTGTCACATCTGCATCAATTTTTTTTTAAAATTTTCAAAATTTATTATTATTTTAATCAATGCAAGGGTATTTTAGACATTTTACCCTCTGACATGGACCTGACAATGACAGTGGTGTTAAGTCAGAACTCCGTAAGGGGTGTTTATGCATTATACGAAACCACGAGGTCGTATTTGGAATTATACTATACGTCAAGGGGTGTAAATGAAATTCTCCCAAATATATATATATATATATTGGATGAATATGTTGAAACCATAAATAGCCAAAGGCATAAAAATATTTTGAAATTATAGTGTAATATGTTTATAGACGACGATTAGTAATAAAAATTTGGAAGTATATGATTTTACGACGGGCATAAAAAATTAAAAACGACGGTTTTTAATATATGTGTTATATTTGATTTTACTACGGTTTTAAAAACGACAGTTTTGTATATATGTTACGGTTTTATATTATATAATTTTTGTTTGTTGGTTTGTTAATATGTATTTAAATATTTGATCATTTACTAATATTTTTTTGTAGATATGGATCCAACTAATCCTAATGATCAAGACTCTTTCTCAAGTAGGAAGCAAAAAAAGAAGGGTAAATGACCATCAAAGTTAGGAAATATTCGTAGACAAGTCGCTAGTGGCGAACTTGGAGAAGTTATATACAACGAGCATGGAGTCGGAGTGAATAAAGCCGACCAATGTCTAGCTAATTATGAAGGTAGTTACATCCGATCTCAAATACAATTTCCTACAAGAGTTGGAACGATGTTCCAACAAATTTGAAGAATACATTAAGGGAGACACTAAAGGTAATAATACAACCAATTTCATTTTAATTAGAATTTTTGGTTAATTAATTTTGTAATTTTATTATGAATGTGCTAATAATACTTGAATTTTTTATATAGGACTTTTATAAAAAGGACGAATCATTGAAACATAAAACTTTGAAGGATTGTGCAGAAAAATGGAGAAAATGGAAGAGTTTTATGTACACACATTTTGTACACCTGTACCTAGAATTAGGGGACATGGAGGCTTCCGATGTTGTCCCCGAAAAAATAGGGAATTTATTACGCAAGAACAGTGGAATGAATTTGTACAGCAACGATTAACACCTGAGTGGGCAGTAAGTATTAATTAATTCAGTTTCTTACATTTTTATAATTAAACTACAATTAATGTGTTATGTAATAAATATTCGTTTTTAATCTTGCAGGAACTTCATAAGCAACGCTCAGAATTAAGAAAAAGAAATCAGTATAATCATCATTTATCCTGTATTGGATTTGCACGGGCAGAGTACAATGAGGTGAGTGGAAAATTTAAGAAATTTAGTAATTTATAGAAAATTTAATTCAAATGTTTTAATTTAATTGCAAAAATTTAGTAATTTTTAGTTAATTTAATTAAACTGTTTTAATTTAATTTAATATTTATTTTGTATACATGTAGAAGCTGAGATTGGGCACAGATGAACCGCTTTCCCGATATGCTTTATGGAAGTTGGGCTACGCGAATAAGGAGGGAAAGTTTCGTACACCAGAAGCTGCTGCAGTTGCAAAACAAATTGTATTAAATTTATTTATATTAAGTAACTATGCATATTTTATAAATTTGATAAGATGAATTACGGGGAAAGTAGCTGCTGGGGAGGTCAACATTGACTTGGATTCACCCAACGATATACTAACCCAAGTGTTGGGTACTCCTGAGCACCAGGGCTGAGTAAGGGCGAATGGTAAATTGGTGACCCCTACTGAGTATTGGCACATTCCTCGACATCGAACCCAACCAACAAAAGAAAGGGACAGTGAAAAGGATGAGAACATAAGACAACTATCTGAGGTCATTTGCTACTTCCAAGAGAGTAATACGATGTTGTCTTCACAATTGGCCAGGACACAGGATGACTTTGTGGCCAACCCTAATATGAATTTCATGACTGATCAATATATGAACAACACCTGGGTTGTTGGTACTCCTCCAGCTCTAGTTCATCTCAGTACTCCTCCAGCTCCAGTACATCTCAATACTCCCACAGCTCCAGTACATCCCATGACACCTGAGGAGGTAAAATTTTGTAAGATTGTTGTTTATTAAACATTTAATATATTGATTGTTATTTAATTAAAAATTTAATCAATTTATTTTGCAGGGTCTACAGTGCAAGCTTGATATATACACTAGAGAGAATATAGTGGCTACTGGATTGATGTACCCTACAACCGATCCAAACGATTAAGGGAGCTTAATGTGCCAGTCCATGTTCAAGAGGCAGTGGTCCCTGAAGCAGCCCTACCTCTACCATTCTTTGACATTACATTGGTAGGAGAAGCTGTGGAGTCATTTTGTCCATAGCCTAGATTTTTAGTCATTTTACTTGAAAAAGATGTAAATATTTATGTTTTATTTATTGATAATAAACAATTTATTATAATTGTTTTTTTAATGTTTTTTTGAAATTTATATATTTGACCAAGTGGAGATATCTGTTCGAGCATCAAAAGGCAAGGCAATAGTAGCTCATTCAGACTCGAGTAGTACTCCCCATTCGCGGGCATCTCCACTGACCAATGAAGTCAACATCAATTAATCACCGATGATCTACCACCGAAGCTGAGATTAATGAAGATGGTGGCTGCCACTATCTTCAACCAACAAGGACTCACGTATCTTCAATTCAACCTGGGGAGGGGTATAATAGACAATTCTCATCTTGGAGTGCTGACACATGATGATATCACTCAATTTTGTCAGATGCAGGACTTGGGTGTTGATTGTGTCTTAATCTATATGAAGTAATGCGCATTAATATTTGAAGTTATAATTAATTTATTTTCGATTTAAAATTTTCTTAATTTGTACTTGACATGATTAATTTTTGCAGGAAGCTGTATCGACATTTAAAATTTAAGAAAGTAAGTTAATTTAAAAAATTAGTCAGTTAATTTTAGTGATTAAATTTATTCTTAATAATTTTTTATTTATAAAATGATATATATATAGAGCCTGGACATTATGGAATGAGCCGAAGAAGCAAAGGTCGAAGAATAAATTAATTAGTTGGCGAGGCGGAAATGTAAAAATTATGAATTATTTATTTCATTAATGTTAAAGTATTAGAAATTATGTATATTAATATTTTAAATTATTTTTTTGTAGGCACCATTGCAACGAAAAAGTCATGAGTGTGCATATTATGTATGCATGATAATGAGGGAAATTATAAACATCGATTCATCCACACCACAGTCTCAGTTACATTCCACTGTAAGTATAATTTTATCATCATTTTAAATTTATTTATAATATTATGTTTACTAATGTATTAATATTATTTGTTTGATTTTTATGTACAGTTTAAAAATTGTGTTTGGGTACAAGACTTTGTGGATAAATTTAGAGAGGATTTGGCTGAATATTTTATTGAACAAGTTTCAAACCCTTCAAATTTGTTATCGACGTTTGATAATTAATTCAGTTTAATTATTAATTATGTACAAGAATTTTGTTTGTTAATGTTATTGTGTAATTAATATTGTATAATTTGTAATTTTTCAATTAGAATTGTTTATATTTTTGTATAATTTAATATAATCAATTTATTATTACTATTATTTATATTAGTTATTGTTTTATTAATTGAAAATATATTATTTATTAAAATTTTATATTAAATAAAATATATTTAAATATATAAAAGCCAAAACATATTTAAATATATATTTAATATCGACAACGGTCCATACAAGGAACAGTCGTCTATAATGCCCATCAATGGTTCCTTATATGGACTGTCGTCGATAATCCACATAGACGACAATTTTTACTAAAAATCGCCGTCTATGTATTTGTTGCGTTGGCACCACATGGCTTCAGTGTTGTTTTGAAAGACAGTGTGGTCTGTCGTAGTAATGTTTTGAACGTCAGTTTTGAACCGTCGTCGATGTTTTATGACTATCGACGATGCCTCATTAGACGTTGGTTTTTTATCCGTCGTGTAAACACTTAAGACATCGATTTTTCACCGTCGTTTTTTTACCCTATTTTCTAGTAATGTTAGAATTATTTTCCACCATTATGTTTCATTGAGACTGCTTGATGCGGAACCCCAAGCTTAAACAAACTGTAATCCCAATACACAAGATGGTATGGAACAAACCCTAGGTAAAAACCCGCCCTATAGCACCTCTAGATAACAATTGTATCTAGCAACACTAATTAGAAGGCAAAGAATGAAATTGAAATTCGCCACAAAGTAAATACCTTTGATAAGAAGATCAATTCCCAATTGCAACAAGTAGAAGAAGAACTATCCTCACTTGGAACACACAAGTCTTGTTGAAATCAAAAATAGATTCTATTTAATCAATCATCAAAATTGTTTTTTTTACAAGCTAGTAACCCCCCCTTTATATAGATATTAGGGTTAGGTTAAGAATCAATCTAGACCATAAAATAATTAGGAAAGTAATCCTAAGGCTAAAAACTAACCCTAAATAAAAATAATCCAAAAATAGAAATAATTACAAAACTGCCATTAAAATTTGGAAATAGCAATAATTACAAAACTACCATTATAATCCGAAAATAGCTAAATTACGAAACTGCCATTGTAATCCGAAAATAGCTAAAATTAAGTCGTTTCGTCTTTGCAACTCCCGAGCAGCATTACCACATTTCATTCCTTGCTTGGACATCATGCTTAAAACATCATCTTTTGCTTCAATGGTAGAATATGGCACTATGATGCCCGTATCAATCCTAATCAACATATATCGAATTTATGTGATGAATGTGAGTTAGTGAAGTAAAATGTAATTATTGAAGACGCAATAAAGTTTAGGTTGTTTCCTTTTACAAAAAAGGATAAAACTAAGAATTGGTTTACCTCCATGGAGTATTACCATGTGGGATGATTTAACCTTTAAATTCTTGAATAAATTTTTTCCACTTATTAAAATCGCCAATCTTATGAATGAGATTAATACTTTTCACTAATTTTATGGAGAGTCATTATATGAGGCTTGGGAAAGGCTGAAAGAATTACTTAGGAAATACCAACACCATGTGATGCCCATATGGAGTCAAATTCAAACTTTTTATAATGGGTTGAATTATATAATAAGGAATAATGTGGATGTAGCTGCAGGTGGTAATTTGCAAAGAAAAAATCTCAAGAGAATGCATACAACCTGTTGCAGAAAATGTCTATCAATAATTAGCAATGGGTAAGTGAGAGGAGCCAAAATTCTTATAAGGCCATGGCTGTTCTAGAAGAGGATATGATAGCAAAATTAAGTGCTTCAGTTGCAATTTTCACAAAGCAATTTAAGGCATTGGGTTCCAACAATTTAAATAATATTTCTAATTTTAATTTCCGTGAATATTGTGGGGATAATCATGAAAGTGTTAATCATAAAGTAGTAAATCATTTGCTCAATATAGTGGATCTAATGATGATAATTTTGCAGGGAATTTCTGATAAGGTAATAACAACAACAATTCATGGATGAAGGAACCATCCAATTTTTTCATGGAGAGACAATTTAAATATCCAAGGAGGAGAACAAAGAGGAATCTATCAAATCCCTCTCAACAACATCAACAATTTCAATCTTTGAGTTTTCAAAAGACTTCTCAACCTCAACTTCAATCTCAATCACAAAATTCTTCTCCCTCTACTTTATCTTGACTCGAGCAATCTATATTGAGGATGATTAAAAATTCTAATGATTTTGTGCATGAGACAAAGGAGATATTAAAAGGTTTAGGAACTCAAGTAGAGGAATCAACTCAAGCGATCCAGAAGAATCATGATGAAATGAAGCTTAAAGAGCATATTGAATCTATTATTTTGAGAAGTGGAAAATTGGAAATGGAGAAAATTTATTTGTGGAGCTTCTAGTTCAACAAAAAGTTTCAAGTACTGGCAAGGAATTCCATGAAATTGAACCTCTCGAAAAAGTTTGAAGTCTAACTAAGGGAAGCATTTCTCAATACATAATGACATTTTTAAGTGTCAACAAGCCAAATACATTCCTCTGCATGCAAGAAAAACTGAGAGCCAAATAGGAAGAGCATAAACAATACATACTCATCCAAGAGGAAAGCAGAACTAATAGTCAGCTTAAGCAACCTAAGGGGAATGACGAGCCAACTGTGATAAAAAAAAAAAGGCTGAACATATACAACTCCCTCCTCTAAAATTTCTTAATAGACTTAGGAATGCTAAATCAAATAGGCAATTTAATACATTTTTGAATGTATTTAAGCAACTTAATATTAATATTCCATTAATTGATGCCTTAGATTCTATGCCTTGCTATGCTAAGTTTATTAAGGAAATTCTGAGTAATAAAAGAAGGTGGGAGAAGTATGATATGGTTGCACTTACTAAAGAGTACAGTGCTAGGTTACAAAATAAGAATCTCCCTAAGTTAAAATATGCAGGAAGTTTTGATATCCCTTATAATATTGATCAATTTAACTTTATGGCATTATGTGATCTGGGAGCCAGTATAATGCCTTACACAGTCTACAAGAAGCTTGGAGACGGATGCTATGGACATGGATGAACCATTTGAAGAATATGCTAAGGAAAGCATAGGTTCTAATGAAATTGGTGAAGAAAGAAGAAAAGAAGAAGAAGTTGAGAGTGATGAATACCAAGAGTTTCCAAATAAATTACAAGATCCCGGGAAATTAATTTTCATTGCACTATTAAAGGTTATGAATTTTCCAAAGTTTTGTATGATCTTGGTGCTGCTACTAATTTTATGCCTTATTCTATTTTCATGATTTTATGTTACAAATGGCTTCGCTCAATCAACGATAAGACTATTTTGGGTGACAACATTCATGTCTAAGTAGAAGGTATTTTAGAAAATGTCCATGTGGAAGTTGGATCTCCTGAGTATAGAATGAACTTTAGAGTGATTAAGATGAAAGATCCTAACACTTCAATGATATTTGGTAGGCCATTCTTAGCAACTAGTAGGACTAAGATTGATTTTGGAGGAAAAAAACATTGGAGCTACTAAGTGAATATGGCCTTACTAGAGAAATTTTTTATATGGATAGACCTTCACAAGTGAAAAGAAAAGAAAAAAAAAGATGTCTAAGAATCTACAAGATCAATGAGGATTTGTACCTTTACTCTTTATTTTATTTAATTTTCCTATTTTTAACATTGAAAACTATGTTCATCTCAACTTGGAGGTTGTTCTTTATTTATGGAGTTTTTTTCTTTACTTTTAGAATTAGTTATTGAACTCTTGATTTTTGTATTGATTGAATTTTTAGTTTTAGGTTTTTTCTTAAATATTTTGATAGACCAATGATAACTGTGTAGGTATAAAATCACAAACCAACACTATGACGTGGTATCCTACTCAGGAATTCAAGTCATGGGCACGGGAATTCCAAAGTCTCAAGTTTATTTGGACTCAACTTGAACAATTATGTATGAACCTTTGGCCTTGGTTAAAAATTTCACCTCGGGTCTACATCTTGAATAACCGTCAACGAGTAATATCAGTACCAAATCACATTTTCCAAATACTAACCGCACGGTCAGGAAATTAAAGGCAATATCAAACTCAAAACAACCAAATCAAGAAAAGATCATAAAACCTACATAAAGATTCTCTGTGGAAATCAATTGAGCAAGACCTTTATAAAATACCATCAAAGGTAAAGCAAAAACTCAACACAATACTGAATACTGTAATACAGATTGAATCCATTACATTCATTCTATCATCCAAACTTTGTCATTTCATCTTCACTGACTTGTGTGTCGGAGTGACTGTGATAGGTGCCACAATGGTACCTCGAGAACTTTTGTGCTAACCTTGTTTTGCAGGTATTATCCAATCTCGGAGTTCTAGGTGGTGGTGCAATTTTTGACGCCTACAGTTTGGAGCGCCGTGTAGGAGCATAGTAAAAATTAACAGTTGAAGTATGAAACAAATCTATTATCATGTCAAATCACCGAACCGTTCTCCCTACTATTCATGAAGAACAAGCACCACAAGAAGAGCAAATTGTTGCCTTTCAAACTGAAGTAGAGTTATTGCAGGCTGAAATGGAAGAAATAAAGAAGCAGAATCAAGAGTTAGCTAAAAGAATCTAAGTTCAAGAATGAGTCAACACTTTTGAAAGATGATTCACAGGGAGAGAGTCAAAGCTCAATTCCTATTTGTATCAACAATGAGATCAGGGTCTTGAATAGAGAAATGAGCCATAAAAGGAGACATGCGTGTTCTAGACAAGTGGACTAAAAAAATTTTCTCAGAACATACCAAGAAGGAAACTCGTGCTATAACTAAGGACATGAGCATAACCTGGACCATACGACTAATGACTTGAAGTAGATAGTCAGTAAGAAATTCAAGAAGGTGAAGGGTGTCGTGCAACAATTTGATTGTAGATGAACTGCCAATTTGATCCAACATTTTTCAGTTAAAGGATCGTTGAGACCAACCTCCCTTCTAGGTTAATGCCTCAAAAGCTTGATATGTACGATGGAACTACCAACCCAATGGAGCACTTGACAATTTTCTGGCATGCGACGTGTGTTTGGTCAGTCTTCCACAAGAAAAAGAGAAGCATTTATGCGTAAGATGTTCCCCACAAGTTTAAAGGGAGCTGCTCTCAATTGGTTTGATAGCTTGGAGTCCAAATCAATAAACTCATTTGAGGAGTTGGCAAACAGTTTGGAGCATAGTTTGCATCCAGTATTAAAATCAAAAAAGTGGAAAATCATCACTTCATCATAATTCAAGGTAAGTCTGAATCCCTAAAATCTTATACTCAATGCTTTAATATAGGGAAATGTCATAATCGCAAACTGCAATGATTCAATCACGGTGGAAACTTATGGAATGGTCTCAATTGAGACAACCTTTGTATGATTACTTCATAAAGACCGAGCCTGAGACCATGATCGATGCCATGTCCCAAGCTGCCAAGTATATAAAGATGAAAAAAGATCAATAGCTAGAAAGGAGGGAAAAACTAAAGTCAAACAAGAAACAAAAAGTAGTAATGGAGGTAGTAGAACTGCAAGCGACCCCAAGGTCGAAACAAGCAGTTGATAATCCTCATGAAAACCCAATGCATAAACATAGACTCAGACTGTGATCTGTTCAAGTTCTATTCCCTGAGTATAACTTCGGATAGAATTGTTAGGCACTTGGAAACCAAAGATTATGCTAGATGGCCAAAGAAGATGGTTTTAGACTCTAAAACCAGGGACAACATGAAATTTTGTGCTTTCCACAATGATTATGGGACACTTACAATGGAATCCTAATAGTTGAAGTGGAAAATTGAATCTTTAATCAAGAAAGGATATTTGAAAAAGTTCATTCCTTCTGAGAAATTGGAGAAGGGCAAAAATCAAAGAACTCCTCTAAGAAAAAGAACAGATGTAAAAAAGAAGTATGAAAGATAAGTGCCAATCATTCATGGAGAGTTTACAAGTGGAGGAGGCACCATGATAGACAGGAAGCATCACATCAAAAAGGCTGAGGTGATTTCAATTGAGGTAAATAACAGAAAGATCCCTAAATTATTATTTTGAATCCCATATATTGTTTTCTCATAAGCTAATGCCAAGGGGCTGCATTTTCCTCACAATGATACTCTAGTAATCCAACTAGGAATAGCCAATAAATTGGTGAAAAGAATCCCGGTAAATAATGGAAGTAAATTTGACCTAATCTTCAAAGAAACCTTACTGGGCATGGGGTGGGATCTCAATGGAATCATGAAGGTAGGAGTAATGAACTTGGTAGGTTTCAGTGGTGAAACCAGCCGAGTTATTGGGAAAGTAACTATGCTAGTAGAAACTCACAACATGACCCTTTATTTCAAAATGATAGTCATAGATGCCAACTTAACTTACAACATAATTTTGGGAAAACCATGGTTACATGGCATGAAGGTTGTGCCTTCCACTTATCACCCGGATGATTAAGTTCCCTGTGTATGGAAAAATTGAGAAAATTTAGGGTGATCAAGTCTATGCCCATTCATGCTATGTCTCAGCTATGAAATGAAAGACTTATGAAGAAAAATAGCAATTATTGAGTTCAGACGTCTTCACGGTAGAAACAAAAGAAGCATAAGAACCTATCAATGCGGTAGGTCTGGACAAAGAAAACCCAAGCAAAAAATTTTGCATCGGCACCAAGTTGGATGCTGAGAAAAACGTTTGAAATTCTTAATGGAAAAGAGTAATTGTTTTGCCAAGGACATTTTTTATATGCCGAGAATAGTTTCCAAGGTGATAACTCAGAAGCTCAACATCCAGATTTCAAACCAGTCAAGTAAAAACAAAGAAAATTTGCCTCGGAAAGGAACCATGTTATTAATGAAGAGGTAAAGAGGTTAGAAGACAATGAATTGATCAGAGAAGTTCAGTATCCCAAATGGCTCGCTAATGTTGTGGTAGTAAGGAAGGAGAACGAGAAACCAACAGTCTGCATAGACTTCATGAATCTCAATAAGGCTTGCTTAAAAGATAGCTTTCTTCTACCAATGATCGACACCTTAGTCGATGCTACGGCAGGCCACCCTCTAATGAGTTTTCTGGATGCGTACTCAGAATACAACCATATCCTCATTCTTTAGACGACTAGGAGAAGACTTCATTATCACTGAAAGAGGGATATATTGCGACAAAGTAATGCCTTTTGGAATGAAGAACATTGGCACAACCTATTAGAGGCTAGTCAACAGGATGTTCAAATAACAGATTGGAAAAACCATGGAAGTTTATATTGATGACATGTTGGTGAAGTCAATCAGATCGGAAGACCACCTAGAGCACCTAAAGCAAACCTTTGACATAATAGAAAGGTATAGAATGAAACTAAACCCAAGTAAATGTACCTTCGAAGTCTCTGCAAGTTTTTTTTGAGGGCACTTCGCGACACAAAGAGGAATAAAGGTCAATCTGAGTCAAATCAAAGCCCTGATAGATATGCCGTCTCACCAGACAAAAAAGGTCATAAAGCTTAACAGAAGAATTGCAGCTTTGAGTTGTTTCATTTCACAACCCTTAAATAGATGACAAAAATTTCTTAAAAGGATGCAAAGATTTCCATTGGGTAGAAGACTAAGAAAAAGCTTTTCAGAAATTAAAAAATTATATCAAGACACCACCACTGTTGGTGAAACCAAATCTAGATGACATCCTGCAGCTATACTTGGTCATCTCAGACAAAGCAATCAGATCTGTGCTAACCAAAAATGAAGATAAATAGCAAAATCCTATATCTTATGTAAACAAAACCTTACTAGGTGCTGGATCCAGGTATACAAGCTTGGAAAAACTGATCCTAGCCCTGGTGATGACCATTCAAAAACTAAAGCCATATAGTAGAAGTTGTCACAGCCCATCCAATTTGATCTATACTTTATAAACCAAATCTAAATGGAAGGATAGCTGCTTGGGCAGCAGAACTGGGAGGGTACGACATCAAGTACGTACCATGAACAATAATGAAATCTCAAGTCTTGGAAAATTTCATAGCAGAGTTCGCCATCTCCAACCAACCAGATGAAGAAGGACAAATGACGATCTAAGTTTGCAACCTGTATGTTAATGGATCCTCAAATGAAAAGGGAGCAAGAGCTGGCATTTTACTGGAAATCCAAACAAAGAATGGATCAAGCATTCCCTTTGCTTTGGATTCAAAGCTTCAAATAACGAGGCAGAGTATGAAGCATTGATAGTAGGACTCCAGCTAGCTAAAAAATTCAAAGCAAAAGTTGTCTCAGTGTTTAGCAATTCCCCACTTGTTGTCAACTAGGTCAATGTAAACTATACAGCCTCCAATACGATTATGTCATCATACTTGGAGAAAGTGAAACAGCTTTTGAAATAGTTCAAAAAGATCGAGGTAAACCAGCTTCCCAGAGAACAAAATTGCCATGTCGGCGCACTAAAAAACATCGCATCTTCTATAAAATCTAGCTACAAACAATCCATTCCGATAGAATTTCTATCATAAAAGAGCATAGTGAAAGTCAAAAAATGGCAAGTTCTCATTGTGGACCAAGGAGCCAACAACTGGATCAAACCAATTCTCCAATATATTTAAAGAAAAAATCTTTCGGCCGATAAATCCAAAGCAAGAAAAATCAAGATAAAGGTAGCCAGATAATGCTTGATGGACGGAGAATTATACAAAAGATCTTACTTGGGACCTTTGATACATTGCCTCAGACCCGAATCAACCCTCAAAGTAATAGTCAATATGCATGAGGGCCTATGTAAAAATCACTCAAGTGGAGTATCCATGGCTACAAAAATCATGCTTCATGGCTACTATTGGCCGATGCTACTTTGGGTGTCAAAAATGTATGTAAGAGAATGTGACAAATAACCAAAAGATGGTTCAATGACAAATCCTGAAGGAGTCAAACCCAAGGTAAGAGCCACCCGATGGTCATTAAGACCAAAAAGGCACCTTTTCCTAAAACATATGGCAACCATCTAAAATCATCATCACTAGTTCTAAGTGGCGAAAGTCTAAAAACTGGGAGAAAAATGGGCTCGCACACGAGCTTTGGCATAGAAATCTCTACTGTGCCTCAGAAGGGTAATTATGAGTCAGCTATGCTTCCCCATAATTACTTATATGCATAAAATGTTAATATTTTTATGCCACTTTTTATATTGAATTTTAGCTAGTTTATGATTAATTGTAAATTAAAAATACTAAATTACTGTAGTTTTCTATTTTCAGTAAAAAAAAAAGGGACAAAAGCTGGAATTAGTGTATTTCTGCGCAACCTTTACTGAGAAACTCATACTTTGAGATTTTGTGCGATTCTAGTTGAAAATGATTCCTAATTCACTAGGTTCAATTCTATAAAGTTTCATTGCAATTGGTTTAGCCAATCAGTACCAGTTTGATTTACAAGTTCAACAATTTCAACAGTTGCAGCAGATTTACATTATCTTGTCGAAATTGAAATTTGAGTGTCTTTACGATTTCCAAATTGTGAAAACAAGATATGCTTGGAAATCTAAGATATAGACTTAATTTTTTCATCCAGAATCAATGAACTTGGAGATCATTTGGTCATCCAAAGTGTGCTTAGAATATGCTGACCCACACTGGTGATATAAAAAAAAAATATCTTTGCCACTTGGATGATATTTATGATTGGACTGCCAGGTTATCACACTCCAACCATGTGTACAAATTTTGCCACATCATATGCCACATGGGAGGTCAGATTATTCTAATTATATTAGAATTAGGGTTAAATTGGATTCCTAAAGGGATATGTTATGTTTTGTAATTCTAGTGTGATTGTGAGACACCAAAGACTACGATATCCTTGGATGGCTGGCCACATAAAGATAATATAGGAGTTTGAGATTATGTAAATATGCTAACTCCTATATTATTTAGGTTTAGAGAAGAACTTTAGGATTAAACTTCTCATAAACCTCTCCTATAAATACCTTGCAACCTACACACCATTCCACACAATTCCCTACACACCTCATAGCCGCACCACTCAACCACCAGCTACATATTACATAGCCTCACGACTGTTGTGCTTCCATTCTCAAGCCAACAATAGAGATTTTCTAGGTTTTTTATTCAGTTTTCAAGGGTTCTCACATAGAGAAATTGTGCTACACAAATCCAAGATCAAGGCGAAAATTTGGCCAGCCTTGGAGGATTGAATATTGTGTTCTTGATTCATAGTTTGGAGAAGCAAGGAGAAGAAATAGTGGAGATCGAATTTCAGCAGCCATCAACTTTTGATTTTGATTCTTTGTTTTTTATTATGTTTGATATTTAATCTATGTTTTCTCTTAATTATTTGATGGATAGTTTTGAGAATATATGTAACTAATTTTCTATGAGGATTATGTTGTAGCCCTATTATGACTATTTAGTGTTTAATGCATATTTGAGTTTGATTCATATTTATGGTTAATATTTCATTGTAGTTCTTAATGCTTCCATGAAAAGGTGGATAGATCAAGTATTATATTGGTTTAGGAATAAGGAATATAATATGGGTGGACAATGAAATACATGGTTATAGGAATATTGCATGCCCTAGTGACAACTTTGACAAGAACATAATGGGTTTGCATGTCTTAGGGCTTAAATTTTGGTATTTAGATTAAGGATAATTAAATACCTTGTGCTTGCTAGATAAGAATGCATTGAGGAATCAACTTTGAGGAATCAACTTCTACTCACTCATGGTCAAATGGGGGTTAACCTATGAATCTATATTGTATTAGGGCTAAATATGAGTAATAGTTGTGAAGTCATAATCCTTGTTTCATCAAAACCTTTGAATTACTTTGCTTGCTGCCTTTGTTCACTTTTTAATATTGCTTTTATTTTCTTTAATGGTTTGTTACTCAACAACAATCAATCAACAAACTCCTTTTACTTTTATTAATTTAATTCACAATTGATTTATAATTGAAATTTGAGACATTATTTCTTATGGGATAGATTTTGGAATTCTCTAAGAAATCTACTTTAGTACTTGTTGATTTGTGCACTTACCCTTCAAAGAGATATTATCTTGCACTGAAGTGGAAAATAACACCCTAAAATAATCTTCACTGATACCAAAGAAGGGGAGAGAATCAATCAACTGACAAAAAGCAATGAAGGCATCAGGCACCGGCATCACCGTCAAAAGTTTTGTTCAAACTACACAAAGGAAATGAAGATACTAGTTATGATGATTTCATGGCATTCAAATGTTGAAGCATAAATATTGCTAAGTAAGGCCATGCACACCTGTTGTGGTATAATTTTGATTAACGCACAAGTGCACGAATCAACAAGTAATAAAGTGGTTTTATTTGAGAAAAACTTATATTGATCCCACAAGGAATAATTTCTTTAATATTGAATTTAAATCAATAGTCAATTAAACTAATAAAAGTAAAAGAAGATTGTTTGTTGAGTGGTCGAGTGATTGTTGTGTAGCAAAAGAGTAATTAAAAGCAAAGCAATATTAAAAAGTGAACAAAGGCAGCAAGCAAAGTAATTCAAGGTTTTATGAAATAAGGATTATGACTTCACCACTATTATTCCTATTTAGTTTTAGTGCATGATAGATTCATAGGTCAACCCCCTTTAACCACAAGTGACTAAAACTTGATTTCTCAATGCATTCTAATCTAGCAAGCACAAGGTATTTAATTATCTCTAATCTAAATACTGAAATTTAAGCCCTAAGACATTCAAATCCAATAAGACCTTGTTAAAGTTGTCACTAAAGCATGCAATATTTCTATTAACATGTATTTCATTGCCCATCCATATTATATTCCTTATTCCTAAACCAAAGTAATATTTGATCTATCCACCTTTTCATAGAAGCATTAAGAACTACAATGAAATATTAACCATAAATATGAATCAAACTCAAATATGCATTAAACACTAAATAGTCATAATAGGGCTACATCATAATCCTCATAGAAAATTAATTACACATATTCTCAAAACTATCCATCAAATAATTAAGAGAAAACATAGATTAAATATCAAACATAATAAAAAACAAAGAATCAAAATCAAAAGTTGATGGCTGCTGAATTCTGATCTCCACTCTTTCTTCTCATTGCTTCTCCAAACTTTGAATCAAGACCACAAGATTCAATCCTCCAAGGCTGGCCGAATTTTCTCCTTGATCTTGGCTTTGTGTAGCACAATTTCTTTATGTGAAAACATTTGAAAACTGAATAAAAAACTAGAAAAACTCTATTTTTGCCGTGAGAATGGAAGCACAACAACCTTGAGGGCTGTGTGATATGCAGTAGTGGTGTGTAAGGAATTGTAGGGAATGTTGAAGAATTGTTACAAGGTGCGTGGTATTTATAGGAGACGTTTAGGAAAGGTTTAACCCTAGAGTCTTTCTCTAAAACTAGATAATATAGGAGATAGCATATTTACATAATCTCAAACTCCTATATTATCTCTATATGGCCGGCCATCCAAGGGTATTGTAGTCTTTAATGTCTCACAATCACACTAGAATTAGGAAACATACCATATCCCTTTAGGAATCCAATTCAACCTAATTCTAATTCATTTTCCTCATTATTATTGAAATTAATATAATTAGAATAATCTGACCTCCCATGTGGCAAAATTCATACACATAGCTGGAGTGTGATGACATGGCAATCCAATCATAAATATTATCCTAGTAAGCAAAGATACTATCATTTTATATCACCACTGTTTATTATTATATTCCAAGCACACTCTGGATGACCAAATGAACTCTGAATTCACTGATTCTTATTGAAAAGGTTAGTACTGTGTGTTAGCTTTTCAAGAATATCTTGTTTTCATATTTTGGACATCAAAAAAATACTCAAATTCTAATTTCCCTAAGATAGTGTAAATCTGCCACAATTATTGAAGAATGTTGATTTTGTAAATCAAACTGGTACTGATTGGCATATCCAATTACAATTAAACTTTACAGCATTGAATCCTAGTGAATCAAGAGTCATTTAAAACTAGAATCGAACAAAACCTCAATGTTTAGCTCCATATATGATTTTTTCAGTAAAGATTGCGCAGAAATACTGTAATTCCAACTTTTGTCTTTCTTTTACTGAAAATTGAAAAATACAATAATCCAGTATTTTCATTAACATATAATTCTAAATTGGCTAAAATTCAATATAAAAAGTGGCATAAAAACAGTAACATTTTATGCCTATCAAATACCCCCAAATTGAACTTTGCTAGTCCCTAGCAAAGAAAGAACTAATAGCACATCTCCTAAATACCCAAATACCTTGATGTGGTTGCATCAAAGATTGCACAATCATATTAATTCAAAAGTAATTTTCAAGTGATCATGCATCTCAACACCTTATTTTCTATTCCACATTATCATTACTTTCAAGTGTGTGTGTGAAAATCAAATAATACATTCAATGTCATGCACTTGAATAAATCTTCATTAAATAGAGATTGAAAATAAAGACATGAACTACCATATGCTGGACATAATTAAATAGATCTCCACTAATGTAGATCAATGCATTACCTTGAATCATTAAGACTTTATAAGCTTGTAACGTAAAGGCTAAAGGGTAATAGTTAAAAGAAAGAAAAGGATAGGAAAATAAAAATTCAAAGAAAGAAAACATATGAGTAATATGCTTATAAAACTTTCATTTTCTCCTTCAAAGACACTTTTCTTCTTCCCTTCCTTCAATCTTCTCAAAACATCTTTCTTTCTTTTCTTTTCTTTTCTTTTTTTTTTCTTTTCTTTTTCAACTTTTTTCCTTTTTAACCCCAAATTGTTCTTTTTCATACCATGCTCAAACTTCTTTTTCCACATCAAAGATTTATAATAGCCAAATTTCACCAACATCAACCACCCCCAAATTATTTTCTAATTTACTCCACCAAATACAAATTTATAAGCATATATCAATTTTAACATAAGCTCTCTTTGATAAATGTGTAAAAGGTAGTAAAAATATATTTAGGCATAAAAAGGTAAGTCAATGTGGTTTAAAGAACAAAAAGGCTCTAATATGTAATCAATTATGCATTGTAAAAATGGCTCAAATAAGGTACTAATGAATAAATATTTTAAAGGTAGGCTAGAAAGGCTCAAACTCAAAACAAAAATGGCCTAAATCATATTCAAAGTAATGCATCTCTCTAGGATTTACCTCAAGCAATAATTATGCAAGTTCTAGAGTTCACAAAAATAATCACTCTAGTTTAATGCAAACCTTCTCCAAAATACAATCAAAATAATGCATATTTAATAAAGTGCTCAAAATTGATTTTGAAAGTAATAACATGTGAACTTAACTTTAGACATTAGAGAATACACAAAAACAATTCTACTACCTAAGAATCAATTTATTCACAATCATATTTTTATCATAGGCTAAATATTTAAAAACACCAAAAACAAAAACAAAAATCAGCAACCAAAATATAGTGTAAATCTGCCGCAATTATTGAAAAATGTTGATTTTGTAAATCAAACTGGGACTGATTGGTAGATCTAATTGCAATGAAACTTTACAGCATTGAAGCCTAGTGAATCAAGAGTTATTTACAACTAGAATCGCATAAAACCTCAAAGTGTAGCTCCAGATATAATTTTTTCAATAAAGATTGCGTAGAAATATAGTAATTCCAGATTTTGTCTTTCTTTTATTGAAAATAAAAAAAATACAGTAATTTAGTATTTTTCATAAATAATTCTAAACTAGCTAAAATTCAATATAAAAAGTGGCATAAAAACAGTAACATTTTATGCCTATCAACACTGACTATTTATAAATTGAAGTAGCGGTCAAGATCAGACATCAAGGAGAAAATCAAAGGATGAGAAACCAAAGCCTCTTCCAATTCACGAGGAAGATAATTATGAGGATAATAAATATCCAAATCTTGAAAATATTATCCATAGTTAATGCATATCCATGGCAGTTACAATTCCTCAATTTCTGCCAAAAAATTGCTGAGAAATCAAAACACAAAACTTATCCAAGTCCAAACAGGTAGCCTCAGAAAAATGACAAGCCAACATCGGTCTGAAAAATGACAAGCCAACCTCAGGTTGGACAAACGACAAGCTAGGTAGAATCAATACAATTCAAACTACCTAGTAAAGGTGACAAAGTGGTCTCAGACCACTAAGCTTTGAACTGTGATTGAAATACGGGGGTCGTCTATTCTAGTATGGTGTTAAACCCAAATGTTTATCCATGCCAAAATAGATGGTGGAAAAATAAAATAAGCTAACACAAAATAAAACAGAGGCAACAATAACATTTTTTCACCATCGACTACGAATTGATATACTTTTTCATATTCTCTTAAGAATATAAAAAGTAGGGAGGAAAAACACATCACAAATAGAATAGTTCAAAATATTTCATTCTTTAGAAACATAATGGAATTTTACATTCATCAAAAATAAAGTTCTAAGGCAAAAATGCTTAAGATGATACAAACAGAATAAAAATTAAATTATATTTTTCCCTGTCAACCACAGGATCATAAATAACTATGTTAATTCCCTCAAGCTCGATTAAGGGGGTTGCAGGAGGATCAGCATCAACAGAAGTCACAACAACAGGAACTGCGGCAAAAGAAACATGATCGCCTTCAAGGGTGGCCTCATCCTCAGTATCAACATCAGATAAAGAAAGTTTGCCATCATTGAGCATCTTTGGTGGAAGAGACCTTGGAGGATGGTTTGGCACAGCATACTTCGCCTTACCCTTTTCTCAGCCTATCTTAATCCCTTTGACCTCTTCCATCTGATATGTAAAACCAAAAAGTTTCAATGCCTTACAAAATTTTTTGGCTTACAAATTGGCCTCATTTCTTGCCTTGACCACTTCGCTAGTCTTCTTAGCAAGGTACCACTTTGGCCCCTCATGTTCAATGAACAGTCAATTGTAGTTAGCCCTAAAAGCCCCAATCTCGACCACCAAAGCAAATTCCTTCCTCGAAGCTTCAACAAGGAACTCCTTAGATCTTGAAGAGCCTTGCTAAGAGAATTGTTCTTCTGAACCACTTCGAAGTGCTTAGCCTGAGACAATTCTTTTCTAAGACTAGCAACCTTTCATACAGTCTGACCTTTCAATAGGCAACTGTAGTATTTTAGGCCAACAGAAACAAAGGCAAGCACTACCACCACAAAAACACTAATAATGTAAATAATGACTAAACATTTTTGCTCGTGCCCCTTGACGGAACAAAATCGATGCGGGAGTTAAAAAAAATACCTTTCTCATCTCACAGTGGAATTGAAGCCTCAAAAAGTTTCACAATAGCATCAACATTTCGTCAAATGTTAAGCCCCTCTGGGAAAGTAACAGTTATGTTCCCCATTCCAATCTTCGATCTTTCATTACCCACAGAAGAAGGATTACAAACCTCTGACACCACATTTTTCTTCTTTGAGGAAGAAGCCTCTCCAACAGAGTTCAACCTCTTATGGCCTCCAACATAGACCCTGCGCTCAAGAAGCTTGGAATCCAACCACTTCTTTGGGGGGGGGGCTTCTTCTAGATCCTTCTCTTGACTCATCTCAACTTTTTTGGAGAATGAAGCTTAATGACAATCTATAGAAAGGCAAGACAAAAATCAAGTCATACTAGAAAAAGGAAAAACTTATTGCACAGAGTGAGATGTCTTACCAAAGTCAAAATTCCAATAAACTCATCTCAGTCCCCCGAGACATAAAAGAACTATCCTTTCCAGTTTTTATCTCTAGATGAGGTCCCATAAAAAAAATTTATTTTGTCGACAGGCGTTCAACATAAATTATCTCTCTCATAAGTATTTTCCTTCACGTGATACCACTTGAGTAAAACACAGGGATCCAGTTGGAACCCATGCATATTTTCCAAGATTTGAATAGCCATAATTGTTCTCCAACACTTCGGCATAATTTTTCTAGGGGTAAAGTCAAAAAATGAAAAGCATGGACAAACTGGGGAAGAGGAAGGCGAAGTCCAACTTGAAAGGAATGACATAAAAACAAATGCTCTTTCCCAAGAAGACATGGCATGCTCAACAGATGTGGTTGTGCTAAGTTCAATAGATTCAGGAAATCCAAAACCAATTCAGATTCAATTCAGAGCATTAAAACTCTTGATCCAAGACTTTTAAATTAACGAATCTTTTTTCCTATGACCCTCACTTAGATACTTAGCAGATCTATCTTCTCCCCCAGAACTGTCAACTGAGGTCGAAACCTCCAAAGTCGAAGGCAAATGTGAAGGAGATTCCCTAATTACTATTTTAGGATGATCGTCATTAGAACCATAATAAAATTCACTACTTACCCTATCCCTATACATTGCTAATCTCTTGAGTCTCAAGTTGCGAAAAGAAAGAAATTCAAAAATAACCTAAGAGGAAAATGAAATCAAGTGAAGCAAATAGGACGAAAGAGTAGACTAACCAGCTCTCCTTGAAAAGCATGGTGAAGCAAGAGCCAGACAAAAAGAGGAGAAGAAGGCAAAAAGAATTTGTAAAGAAGAAAATGAAAGGAACTTGCAGAGAAAAAGAAAAGTAATAATTTTGAAAAAATAACCATAAATATAATAAAAGGAGTTGAAAAGACATGTAAATGATTAGTACATGAATCATGCCGCCAAGTTGTAAGTAATATTCTGTTAAATTGTTGAGAATGGTTAATAGTAATTGTATCAGATGCGGCATATTTAGCGTGAATGTACGATCGGAACTACAGGTAGCTTGATCCCTTATAGCAAGGGTATGCAGGCAGCTCAGTTTTAGACTGAGTCCAGCTACACCGTACTTAGACAATATATTTGTTTAAGTGTGGGGTTGTGTACTGAATTGTGGTTTATTTGTGTGGGAAATGCGTGCTGGTAGAATAAATTTTGTATAGAAATGTTCTTCCCTGCAGGTTATGACTTTTAGCATTTTGGGAGTGTTAGAAACAGCCGAAATGCTGCCGAAATTTCTAATAAATTTTTGGTAGTAGAGAAAACCTTTCGGTCTGTTGGTTCTTTTTCGTTTGAAAAAGTGACTTATCGGACTTTAACAACTGCTTGTGGCTTAATGGAAACATTAAGTCACGCAGGCAGGATCTAGTAGGGTTGGGTCATGTCACTAAGACATGCAAACCCAATAAGTTCTTGTTGGGGTTTCATTAGGCATGATGATATCTCTATCTACCATGTATTTCATTGCAAACAATGCTATATTCCTTATCTCTAAGTCAGTATAATATTAAATCATACACATTTTCATGAAAACATTAAGATGAACAATAAAATATTAACTATCAATATGAATTAAAACTAGTCATACATTAAAAACTAAATAATCATAATAGGGCTACATCATAATCCTTATACAAATTTAGCTACTCATGTTCAAAGTAATAGCTATTAATAATTCAAAAGAAAACATTTTATGAATAACAAAAAGAAGAAAAAAAAAACAAATCTAGGGCTAGCGAAAATCCTTTTTTGATCTTCCTCCAATGACTCTTCAAATATGCTTCCAAAGCAAGGTTTATACCTTCCAAGAGCTGGCAGGTCGAATTTCTTCTCTCTCTTCTCTTTGATGTAGCTGAAATTGGATCTCTCTAAACTCTTAAGAATTGTGTCTAAAGTAGTATGGAATGGGATGTAGAATGAATGTCCCAAAGGCTGTAATGTGTAGGCTATTTATAGGGAAAAAAATGCTGGAGAAATGACAGGACCCAACCCTACTAGATCCTGCCTGCGTGACTTAATGTTTCCATTAAGCCACAAGCAGTCGTTAAAGCCCGATGAGTCACTTTTTCAAACGAAAAAGAACCAACGGACCGAAAGGTTTTTCTCTACTACCAAAAATTTTATTAGAAATTTCGGCAGCATTTCGGCTGTTTCTAACACTCCCCAAAATGCTAAAAGTCATAACCTGCAGGGAAAACATTTCTATACAAAATTTATTCTACCAGCACGTCTTTCCCACACAATAAACCACATTTCGGTACACAACCCAACACTTAAACAAATATATTGTCTAAGTATGGTGTAGCTGGACTCAGTCTAAAACTGAGCTGCCTACATACCCTTTCTACAAGGGATCAAGCTACCTGTAGTTCTGAGTGCATATTTACACTAAATATGCCGCAACTGATGCAATTACTATTCAAAAGTAACGCCTCAAATACACGTTATATCTCACTTTCAATCACATCAACGTCATCACATCTCCACATCATCGTTCACCCATCACCATTTCCAAATCCATTCAAACACCAACAATGCAACACAAACACTCACAAACATTTCAATACAATCATTCACAGCAACTCAATTAATTTCAGCACAATCAAATCAATTCTACACAACCGAATCCACATAGAGATTAACACACAATTTGACTATAAAATATATTCCGTAATCATTACCACTAACCACGACACTTCAATCAAATAATCCAATCCTATATTCTGGATAACCAATTCACTCCACGGTAATTACCAACACACAATTATGCACGTAATTCTATCACGATTTTCTACAATTCCCGTTTAACCATGTTTAACAACACCGCTCACAACCGGGTAAATTCTGATATTTATCTATAATATGCAAATTATATACCGAAACGAAGCTCGTGAAATTTAGAACACAACTGAGAACTTACCTCTTCCATTCGCCGCCGGTGGTGGCCGGAAAGTGGCCGGAAAGCGGCGACCGAGCTTCATCTGTTCACACTGCCTGAACGAACGAGATTTGAGACGAACGAACACCGGAATAGGACTTAGGGGGTCCAAAATAGGGGGAAAAGAGGTGACCCATCGCCGGAATCTCGCCGGAAACCGGCGATCGGCGAAAATGGAAGCCACCGGCTTTCTCCATTTTTCCGGCAACATCACGGTGTTTCACGGCCCGCAAACGGTGGGAAAAGAAAAGAGAATACCCGGGCTACCTTTTCCAACGTGTTGGTCGGCCTAATCTCGCCGGATTCTGGCAAACCGCAACTTCCCGCTGACCGGCTTTTCTCACAAATTCTGGCAATCTGGGCAAGGATACGGCGAAACATCGGTGTCAACAGGAGGAGGAGGTCGGCGGCCTCATTTCCCAGCTAAAACTCCAGCCCAAACTGGCCGGAAAACGGCCATTTCCGGCGGCGACCGTGACCGAGGGGGAGGAGGCTGCGTGCGTGCGTGTGGCGTGCGTGCGGCGTGTCTCCTCTTTCCAGATCCTTCTGGATAAAAAATATAAAGGCAGGGGCAAAATAGTAATTTTTGCCCTGCCATAGCAAAATTACCAAAATGCTCTTCATGATATTTTAGCCATAACTTCTCGGTCTTAACTCGGAATTGAGCGTACTACTAGTCTACGAACTCGTATCGACTAGCTCTATGCAACGGTACCTTAGTCAAAGCTAACACATACCCACACAAAAAGTCAACCCCGAGCCCTTTCTTGGTCAAACTTGGTCAACTCGGTCAACTTTGAGAAATTTTCAATATCTTCCCCGGACGGGATATTACAAACTACACCCCTTAACAAAAATTTCACACTCTGAGTGCAACATATTCGTAACCACACTGATCACGATTACTTAGCTTTCACTACGCTTTCGCTGCGCAACCCTGATCAATACCATTGTCCGTTGAAACAAAATCTGATCCATCAGCGGATTCAACTCAACAACAACCTTTTCAACTTACCTTACAGTTAATTTCCTTTCCACTTCCTGGAGAGCTTCCGTGGCTCGGAAATTAATCCCGTTACAGATTACTCCTCAAAACCAAATCCAAAATCATCCATCATCATAAATCATATATCAAACAAGTACCACACTCTAGTATCGTGCCATGTGACCCTCAGCGTCCTGATGGCGTCACAGGCGGGGGGAGGGGGAATAACTCATCACAACGAACCGGCGTCCCAAATCCATCATGGCAGGATCCTCATCATCTCTCTCCCGACACGTGTCCTCAGTAGAGGATGACATAATATAATAATAATAATAATAATAATAATAATAATAATAATAATAATAATAATAATAATAATAATAATAATAATAATATAATATCATAATAGTATGGGATCCAAGAGCCAGGGTAAGTGTGGGCGGGTGTAGGGGGCACTGGCAGGCTACCTTACTGGCAGAGATTGGTGTCCAATCCCACATCGCCCGGGTGTGGAAGGGGGTCATGTGGTAATGGTTCAAATGTAAAGTGAGCACTCTCTTAACAACCAAGGCCTTTTCAGAGCTTTTGGCTTCAGAGTTGGAAGAACTCTAGGGTTAAGCGTGGGTTAAGCGTGCTCCAGTGGGAGCATTCCTAGGATGGGTGACTCCCTGGGAAGTCTGACCAAAAACTCCATACCGTCTGAAGTGCGGTGGCTAAATTATAGACAATATTGGTTGGAGAGAGAGTGTGATGTTACAGAAATACTTGTAAAGCAAGGAAAGAACCCTAGATTTTTAACCTTATTATACTTCTAATTCCACAAGGTAATAGGGAATTATCTAATAAAAATAATGAGAAAAATCAATATATTCCCTATTATTACTCTAAGTGGCTGGCCATATGAGTTTGAAAATGTAATTTTTGCCTTTAAAATGCTCAATCTTCTCATGAAGATTATTATTATTGCCATACCACTCCCAATTAGATTAGGAAAGGAATCCATATATTCTTATTTTCTCAATCTTCTTTCCTTATCTACTTCCTTCTCCAATTACTATTGGAAAATTCTGGACATTCCAAGTGGCATATGATGTGGCAATAATAATACACCTAGCTGAAGAGTGATGATGTAGCAATCCTAGTAATCCATGCTTAAGTGGCATCCTAGTTGGCAAAGACACTTCATTTTTATGTCTTCTATTTGCGTCAGGAAAATTCCAAGCATAAATGAATTTCAAATTCATTGATTCTAGTTGTAAAAGTTAAGTTTATGTTTTAGCTTTCCAGGCATATCTTGATCACACAAATTGGACACTTAGTGGTACTTAAATGTCAATCTTTCCAGAGGAGCGTAAGTTTGTCGTAACTGCTAAAAATGTTCATCTTCAAAATCAAATTAGTATTGATTGGCTTATCCAATAGCAATAAAATTTTATAAAATTGATATTTGATGAGTCAAGAATCATTAACAACTAAAATTGCACAGAAATTTCATGTGTAGCATTAGATATGATTTATTCAATATAGTTTGTACAAAAAATATAGCAATTTTCAGCATTTGTACAAAATACAAAACATCAGCATTTTTCAGTAACAGTTAACTCAAAACTAGCCAAAATCAAATATAAAATATAGCATAAAACTAGTATATTTTTATGCCTATCATCTTCCTCTCTCTCTCTCTCTCTTAATCTCAGTTCTAAACTTTAAATGCTCCTACTTTGTTACACACACCAGTAGTATTTACTCTCCCACATTTCATTCATTGCTCTTTATTTTTTCCCTCTCTCATTCCTTCCTAACTTTCATATCCTTAAAACCCACATTTCTTGCTTTAACCCAGTTAAAAAACACACCCTCCTTTTGATTTTCTTAAAAAAAATTGAAAATAAAAAACATGTCCAAGATAATCAAATTCCTGGAGATTTTCATGCTGGTGTTCCTCTCTATGATTATTTGAAGTTGATTTATACATCGCTTTTTTATTTTGTATATATAATTAGTTAATTTCTTACAAATAATAATATAGTGGTGTTTTAAGAATCATACTCATAACATAAACCATAATTTTTCTAAAGGTTAAGGGTCCGTTTGTTAACATGTTCAATTTTATTTTTTAGCTTTTGTTTATGGTTTATGGTTTCTCATTTATAGTTTATAGTTTTTGTTTATGAGTTTTGGTTTATGTTTTTGGTAAAAGGAAAAAAATGAAAAACAACAACCATTTTTTGAATTTTTTTTTTTTGAAAAAAAATAATATTTTTGGTAGGAGTGTGCATCGGTTAGGATCCGACCTATTTTGGAAATAACCAATCCAATCCAATTAGCGATCAGTTTTTTTTTAATTCGATTTGATTCAATCTATACATTAAATCCAATCCAATCCAATTTTTTTTTACTTTTATCCTTCGAAATCCTAATTTTTTTTTTGGTGAATAATAAAAGGATCTACTCGTAACGGGGTCATAGACGCAGAAGGTATTTAACGAGTGGACCGACCAATGCGTCTTTTTAACCCGATTCGAAATTCCAACTTAGTAGTAATATATAAGCACGAATATATTGTAGTTGGAAACTTTCAAATTTTTTTTTAATGAATGAAAAGCATTTTATTTGCTTAGGTTATTAGTGATGAACATTTTTGTGCCAGACTCGATGGTAAAGGTAGTAGAGTTAATGTGCCTTACATATTTTTTAAAATAAAATTTATAGTACATTACAATCTCAATCTAATATAATACATCAACATTAATACACTAAACCAATTCAATATTAGAGTACAATAAAATTATTCAATGGAATCCATGTACCACAAGTAGTCTTACGACTTAAGATAAACGAGAGGTTTCAGTCCAAATGTTGGTAAAAAAATACTTAAGATAAAGCAGAGTTTTTTTTTAATTTAAGTTTTTTAATGAATAAATAAAGCAGAAGTTTAAGTCCTAATGTTGGTCATGAATTAATTATCGTTTATGTTTGCTAGCTAGCACGTGTATCCATATTAAAATATTTGTGAACACGGAAAAGAAACTTATCTGCTACTGAGAATTAATTATCGTTTGTTTTTCTACTTCTTTTAAATCTGACACAAACTTTTTCATCTTTATGCTATTATATTTGATGTTTTTCTTATTTTGTTTCCTAAATATCTTTTTTCCACTTACAAGGAAGGAAAAAAAATTATATGGATTTTAAATTTGGAAAGTATGGTGATTCTTGTTCGAGTTGAGACAGAAATAAAAAATTTTGAAATCTACAAACTGTTGGCTTGAGAAGAAAAATGAAAGAGAAATTTCTAGTGATTAATTTAAAATTTATAGCTTAGAGAAAATAATACACCGTTAAAAAGTAGATTAAAATGAAGAGATTAATACAAAGTCATTTAATTATTTCTCAATGCTCTCCCAACACATAAAAAAATTTAAAAAACAAAAAAAAAATAGAACACGGAAAGAGAAAAAGGAGGAGAAGGAGAGAAAAGTAAAATAAATAAAAAATTATATTTATCATAAATAACACGTGCCTATTACTTATTGGCCATAAGATTTTCTCGTGAACACGGTGGAAAGAACATTTGCATTCAATTAGAAAAAAAAAATTAATAGATACATTCAAACACCAACACAGCTCTTTCATTCGGAAAAAAAAAAATTAATAAATAAAATTAACACATCTCTCCACAAATTAGAATTAGAAGACAGTGTACGACTGGTTCGTTTCTTTAGTTGATTTTCTTTTCATGAAAGAAAAAAATATGAACACCATCATGTTCCTGGAGATTTTCTTGGTGGTCTCCCTCTTTCTTATCCCCCAAACATTGGCAAACGGAATTGCCTCCAACCTCGAAAAAATCCCAGATCCAGGTCTATCTTTGGATCGTGGTAACTGTTTGTGGCATGCACGTAGGCTTCTAAATCGCAACGTTGGGGTAAAGATTAGTCCTGGTCGTGGCGGCGGTTCGTTTGGTGGTTCTCGCGGCGGCGGTTCATTTGGCGGTTCTCGTGGAGGCGGCGGTTCAATTGGAGGTTCTCGTTCTCGCGGCGGTTCCCGTGGCGGTGGTATTCGCGGCGGTATAATTGGTGGGTTAGTCGGAGCTGGAGCAGGGACGGTGTATCATCGTGGACATTCTAACGGATCTTCCAATTCAAATGCGGCTCCTTCAACAATCCCTATGAAACTTCATGCGGGTTCCTTTTCATCTTTGATTTTTCTAATTTTAGTCCTATCATAGAACCCCCAGGTGAAGATCAGAAATTAAATTCAGTCCGATATAGAATGAAATTTGAATAGATTTTTTATTCTCTCTTTATTTATTTTTTTCATAATTAGGAGAAATTGTTTATTACAATAGTAATGTTTAAGCACGGTTATTGTAATTGAAACCTTCGATTCTAGTTTTCGATGAATGGGAAATACTTGCTTAGGTTGCATTTTGATAATTTAATGACAAACGACAATTAATCCGTCATCCGGGTTTTTTATTTTTTTTATTTTTTTTAATAAAGAGAAGAAAAAAAAAGAAGTATTATTCAATTTTGGAAAATATAATTATATCGGTTGGCGTTCGATCCTAACATATTTTTTTAAGCAGAAAGAAGAAAATAATATATATGAAAATAATTATATATATATATATGAAAATTCTGGCATCATTATATATGAAAGTCTCCACACACATATATATATGTAGGGGTGCTAAGGCACTCAATCGGATTTCTTAAAGAGTCCAAATACACATGGCCGTGAAATCACGCCTCTGTTAAAATTGGATAAATCTCGGTCAAAATTGAAGCAAATTTTTCGTCAAAATTAGGCAAATATCGGTCAAAATTGCTCCTTGGTGAAAACGCACTGTTCCACTTTAGTTTCAAAAAATTTCAAGCTCAAGCTCTTCATTTTTGCATGCCAACCGAAGTTTCATGGGAGAAGAAAATCAAACCAGGAGCCATCAGCAGTGGGAGATCATCAAACGCAGCCACTAGTTTACTTTTCAATTTTTCTGTACTAATTGGCGGCGATACTCCTCTGCTTCACCTGCACCTACGATGTCGATACTCCTCTATGTCCAATAAAGATGGTTACCACCTGGATATAGTATTAATTACATGCCACTCTATACATCTATCAGAAAATAATTTAATTGTTTGTATTAAACATTTAGTACATACAGTCATATGTGAAAAGATATCCTCTGGGGCATCCATGTATTGGGTCCATCATCCATTGGTGGATGATCACAAATCTTGAATTTTGGGTATATTACATTTACTTTTCATGAAATTTATTTAAATTAATTATCCTTGAGGTAAGAGAAACTACAAATACCTTATTTGCCATCTATGAATTTGCACTCTCTCCTATATGACGATTGCAAAAACTATATTGCTCTCAATTGTGATTTGTTAAATGATTTAAAATTAATTTTAGTTGTTTTCAAAATAAAAATATGAATTACTAAAATTTGAAAAGTGAGAAAGATTGTTGGCAATCTTTAGTAGTTGTATTTGTTTGTATTCACACATTCTCTAGTCATTTTTCTTTAATCATAATGACATCAACAACTACTAAATTTCTTGATTGGCTATATTAAAACAATATTGTCTTCAAATAAGACCTTCATGATTCGAGCTTATCATCTTCTACTATTTGTGAATGTACACAGCATTTTAGTTCTTCAAAAGTCTTCATGTTCTTTGCATCAAATCCAATAGCAAACTAGCAAAAAACAAAAAGTTCACAACTATGATTACACTTGCTGAAAAACTTTATCCAAAATAGGATATGAAAGGTGATATATGGCAAACAAGATTTAATGCAACTATTTTGAAATCTTTTGGATGTGTTTGGCTTTTTAACTATTCTATTGAGTGAACCACAACCTTGATCAGCATAACTACGTCAAAAAAGAAAAAAGAAAAAAAGAAAAAAAAAAACGTATTTGATGAACATGAAAAGCAAAACGCATGCCTTGCAGCAGTAAAAAAACTATGTTCATTTGTTTATCAGGCCTGCTCAATGCACCGAGTTCGGATTCTACATGTTTCATATATCTTTTGGTTAATTGCACATTTGAGAGCTTGATCTACAATAGCAAAGTAATGTTGTAGTTTTATGATTACATGTGTTACTCGTTAAAGTGCATTTCTTTTTTGTGTTTTCTTGACATATTTGATTATGATTGTTAGACAAATCTATTAATTATAACAAAGTTTGTTTTCTTTTCATTCTTAAACCATACATTGCCGACTACTTCTGAACTTGATAACCAATCAACTTATAGATGAAAATAGTTCCTAAAAAAGCCCAAAATTTTTAATTTAAGAATTTCTAAAAATCTTAGAAACCCAAATATTTAAGAGCACCTAAAAATTCATCACTCAAAAATTCTAAACATACATCCCGTGCCCAAATTCTTCAATTCCAGAAGCGACAATCGACATATCAAGAAAAATACAAATATCAATTGTTAAAATATTTGTCAAATTGTAAGCAGAAATCCAATAAAAACCAGAAATTAAGAATTTTTACTAATCTAACACCATAAAATACCCTAAAACCGAGTAATTTGTTAAAATCTCTAAAAGAAATATACCTAAGAAAGTCCTAAACAAATTTCCTTAACAAACACCCAACAAAACTACACCTAATCTAACCTTTACATGCAAAAAAAAAAAAAAATTGAAAACTTACCTTCCGTGCCCAAAGAATTTATCGTGTGGTTGAGAAAGCCCTTCTCATTCCAAAACAATCCAAACATTAACCCCTCTTGAAGCCATCATCATTCCTAATTGGAGGGAAATCCCTCTCTGATTCGCGCTAAAATCTCCGATGGAAGATAGCTATGGAAAGGGAAATGAGTATGAGAGAGAGGAAACAAGTGAAATGAAGAGAAATTGGACACTTTTTAAGGAGAAAGAAATGGATTCTGTCAACTTTGACATTGTCTGTAACATCCCGTTTTAAGAAAATACTAAATTTTTTTCAAATTTGACCGGTTTGACCATGAGTGGGCCCATGGTTGACTTTTTATGTGGATATGTTTTAGTTTTGAATTTAGTACCGTAGCGTAGAGCTCGTCAATACGAGTTCGTAGACTAGTGGTACACTTAATTCTGAGTTACGGTTTAAGAGTTATGGCCAAATGAAATTTGGGGGCATTTTGGTCTTTTCCCAATGGGTCCAATTTAATCAGATTTCCACTTCTCCTTCTTCCTACACGGGCACGACCCTTTCCCCTTCCCTCTACCGACACCAGCTTTCCCTCTCTCGTTACTGTGCCGCCGGACCTTCCAACGGAAATTTCTCCGTTTTCCAGCGACGGCGAGCTGGCATCCCACTTGGAAAGGAAGCCCCCAGTTTTCTCTTGCCTCTCCCCTCTTCCCCGACCAGAACCTTGCCCCATACCGTACCCACACAGCCAAAGCTTTTCGCCAGAAATTCGACCACAGCCGGCGACGGCGAGCTCGTCCACCACTCGGAAAAGAATGCCCAGGCTGTTTGCTATCTTCTCACCTCGAATTTTGGCCGTGAAATACAGCGAATCGCCGGAGAACTCGAAGAAACCGGCAGGTTTGTTTTTCTTCGATCATCGAATTCCGGCATGTTTCCGGCGGTGGGTGTGGTCCTTTCCGCATATTTCGGACCTTCTAAACCTGTTTCCACCCTCCATTTAACACGAAGCTTCCTCTTTTGATCGGTACGAAAAGAGGAATTAAAGCCGCGACTTTTCCGGCCATTTTCCGGCCATCACCGGCGGCTATCGAGCAAGAGCTTGGTTGGTGACACCGCAAGGTTCCAATGAGCTAAGTTTTTGTATTCCTTCTCTAAAGACTTTATACCCATTAGCTCAATCTCTCTTCTCGGTGTGTGTATATATATATATATATGAATGTATATGAATGTGTAAATGTCCATATGTGTGTTTGGGAGGTGATGCTGATTTATGCTTTATAGTCTAGTTGTTTGTTCGTTTGATTTTATGGTTGTCCACAATAATTTTTTTAAGAGAAAAATGTGGGAAAAGGAAAGACTGGGACTGTTTTTGTGAAATGGGGCTTTGCTGCCTTTAGTTTGTGTTTTGCTGCTGGTACTACAGTTGCTTTAGAGGTGAAAATGAAAATAATTTAAATTGTGGTTTGTATGGCAGATTTGGAAAATATTTTTGAGAAGGTTTCTGTGGTGGTTGATGTTTACTGTTCAGATACTTGCTTTCCTACTTGTGTTTTGACAATTTGAATGGGATAGGGTTATTGTTTTCGATAGTGAATCATTATGTGGATTTTGGTTAATGGGTAGAGAAATTGTGATTGGCATGTTTAATTAAATTTTTAATTTATGATATTCGGGTGTTATTTATGCTTCTGTTATGAGTTGTATTGAATCAGTTGATAGATCATTTGGATTTAAGGAAATATATGCTCAAAGGGCCTAAAATGATTTTGTTAGTTGCTCAAGGTTTCATTAGGAATTTGTAGGCTTGCTTGGTTAGTAATAAATTACTAACTTGTGTTTAGTTCGAGACCGAGATTCTTAATGATCATAATTGTTCAAATGGTTTAATGAATTTAGTGATTCCATATTTGGAATTTCTATAATTATATATATATATATACTAAGTTCTTTAATTTTGTTTGACTGTGTAATTTGTTCAAGTGTCCTTGGTAAAATTAAAGAGTTTAAAAGCTTTCCTTGAGATAACTGAAATTTACTTATGAAAATGATGTGTACTTGAAATTGTGATTGGTTGCCGATGAAAGGTAACTTGGATTGTGATTGTAATTGGACTCCGTATTTAAGGAGAACCATTATGAAATGTATGGAATGCATTATATGGTTGTTTTCTTTCATTTGGTGATTTTGCAAATGAAATTGATATGAATTTATGAAGCTTGGAGTTATGATAAATGATTATCGTGAATGTGAGAATTGAATTGAGCATTTAATTGTTTTTGTTTGATTTACATTCATAAAGTAAATGTTGTGAATTCATAAATGCATGGAACCTATGTGAGAATTGATGGTTTATGCCGCCAGATTATTATGCTTGGGCGATGGGTTATGCCGCCAAGCTATGATATTATATATAAATACATTTTTAAATATATGGAAGGACAATGGTTTTCACAGAAATGGTTATTACCCGCTTGGTATATGATGATTTGTTCACATATATAATCTATGGCTTTTCACTGGGGTTTTCATGGTTAGCTTACCCGCTCGGTATATTAATGATGTGTTCGTATATATATGACTGTGGCTTTTCACTGAAATGTCCTTCGTATATGGTTATTACACGTCCGGTATATATGATTAGTTCGTATATGCATTTGCGGCTTTTCACTGATATAATATGTATATCTAATTATTATTCTTTTAATGGTTTGGAAAGTTTATTGAAACTAAAAGTGATTGAAACATTATTAAGGTTTAATTACTCTGATGATTATTCAATATATGAATTGTTTATAAATATATATATGATGAGATATTGTGGTGGATTGATGGTTTATTGCTAAGTCTGTGTATGATTGATTATACCTGTGTTGGACTTATGTCCTGAATAAATTGAGTTGTATATTTGCATTCTCATTTTTTTTTTAATGCAAAATTATTTTAAAGAACTACAGGTAGCTTGATCCCTACTAATAAGGGTATGTAGGCAGCTCAGATTTTATACTGAGTTCAGCTGCGAAAAATATATATATATATATATATATTTATTTGACTGTTAAAATTATTTACTGAGATGTGGTTTGTGTGAAAATGTGTGCTGGTAGATTGAATTATATATAGGAATGTGTTTTCTTGCAGAAATTGCAATTATATGTATTTGGGGAATGTTACAAAAATAGATGAAACTCTGCCGAAATTTCTATTGAATTTTCTGGCATTTAGGAGTTTGGTTGTGGAATTTAGTAATTATGGTGGTAGTTGACTGCTTAGAGACTTAGTCAGTGTGATTAAGTCTTGCAGGCAGTACTTAGGTAGTGCGGTCCTGTCATTGTCAATATGCTTTTATGCAAAAAAACTGTATTATTTTTGAACTGTTAAGTTAAACGGTGAATAGATAATGACAGAAGATGATAACGTAATTTAGACTAATTTTAGAAATCGCATTGTAATTTAAACAAATTTCAAAAAGATAAATGCAATATGTCATAAAAAAATTAATTAAAACATCCAGCATTTTTCGAAACTGACCAGGTTTAGTTAGTTCAAGTATCAATATATTTTATTTTTTAATAAAAAAAAACTTCATATACTTGGCCAATTGTATAAAAACTAGAAACCAAAATTAAAAATTATGTTATAAGTAATCAATACTATTTTTATAAGCAGTTATTGGCAATACTTACAAGGAATTAATTAATTAATAATAATAAAGTTTGTGAAATTGTGACAACAGTATCATGTGGTCCGTGCCACTGAAAGGAAAATTCACAGCAACAAATGGACGAGACTTTCAGATCATGCGCGCCAGGGTTTTATGGTGGGTGTTTTATCCACGATGGATTTTTGGGTTACGGATAAGAATGTAAAAATAGCTCTAAAGTTTAAAGTCTTATTAAATTTTTTTTTTAAAAGTCATATGAGCTTTCTATATGTTCAAGCCCGTCTAATTTTGCATTGAATTAGATTTAAAATTTTATGTTTTTAATGTAAATTATATTTGAAATCTAATTTATTAAGCTATATGTTGAACCGGTCCAAAATTCGGTCTAAAATTTACTCCATTAATTAGATTGACATAATTTTAAAATTTTTATTTAATTTATTATATTTTAAATTGTATTTATTTATTTTTATCATATTTTAATATTTTATATGTATCATAATATCAGTTATTTTTTATTTTATTATTAAAGATATATAAAAATATATATATTTCAATCAAATTTTAGAGTTATAAATAAATAAAATAAAATTTTAGATTTTAAATTTAAACATATACTTTTATGCTGAAATTCGAATTTAATATCTGAGTTTAAAATTTAATTTGATATCTATATAACTGATTATTGGGCTTTTAAAATTTAACATGTAAATTCAATCCGAATTTTCTGAAAAAATAAAAAAATCCCGACAAAATCTGCCGAAATTTGAATTTTTAAGATTAGGCCGAATTGAATTACCCGAATTTACACCTATGGTCATGGAGTTCCATTTGATAGGTGATAATGTAGAATGAGTTGACGAAAATTAAAAAAGTTGCACGGAAACTGTTACGGAGAGAGAGAATGGGTGCAAGAATTTAAAAATAAAAATACTTTTATAAAAATAATAGAATTTATAAACTGATTTTTATATAATTGATAATAATGATAGTAATAAAACTAATTTTTGACTAGATAGAACGGAATTAAAAAATGATCAAAATATCTTTGACATTTTTTTTTGGTGACTATAAAGTAAGTATCAGACATATTGTTCCACAAACAATATGATCAAAATAACTTTTCTACCAAAAAAATAAAATATTGTTCCACGAACTCTACCAATAGTAATAAAGTTAAAGCCTATTACCGAAAAAAAATATAAAGTTAAAGCGAAAAATTAAAAAATTAAATATTTATAAATATATTTTTATTAATTTTAAAAAAGAATAATTTTTTTATCATTTAAAATGTAAAAAACAAATCAACTAAATCAATTTCGATGGACAGAATTAATACTAATAACAATAATAATTAATAATTGTTGTTGTTGGATTTTCTTCACCGCGGAATGCTCCTCCAAAGTCTAACAAGTGTTACGAGCTTGGCATTTCATCAAACACTTGGTGGACATTTTTCCTACACTTTGAAAGAAGAATCAAGAATAAGGTAGAGTTCTCTAGAGTTGTGTGAAATCTTTTACAATATTATGGAGAACTCTAGGCTTGTCTTATAAATTGTGTAAATATCTAGATATTTTAGTGGAGGATTCTAGACATTTAATTTCCACCGTAGGATCAAATCGTTTATAGCTGCAAGATCATTTTTTCTTGCCTATAAATAGGTGGAGGCCTCATTTGGCCAAACCATCCAAAAAAAACATTCAAGCATTCAAGTTGTATAGTTTTTTTTTTAAGCAATATACTTTCATTCTCCTAAACTCTTGTGTTCTTTTCTTGTTTGCTTAGCTTTCTCTTCTTTGTAGGCAAAAAGGCTTACTTAGTTGCAATACAAGGGGTCGGAATAACAACTAAGGCCGCACGGCTTGAAGGGTCGAAAAACAAGTCCGTGATAGTTGGTATCAGAGCTAAGGTTCGTGAAGAGCTAGCAACAAGCTTGAGAGGATGATGGCATCGTCCGAAGTCGTGGGAGATGAACGGGGAAGAGAGGTCGACCCCTGTGCTTCGAAGAAAGGCAGTGGGCGCTCAAAGTTGAGGGACATCATTAGCTCCATGGAAACCTAAGTGGTTAAGGTGGAGTTAACCGTGACCGACACAATGGATAGGCTCGATCAGTTGGAACAGAGCGTGGAGATGCTCGGTGGTTGTATGGATGACCAAATGGAGGAGCTTCGTGGGTCTACGCAAAGCACGAACGAGTCTAATGCGGAGGCGTGGCAAGAGAATAGAGCGTTTCAAGCAAGGGTGCTTGAGTTCATGGCCCAAATGCAAGCACAAATGGCAGAATTTAAGAAAAGCTTGGAAGAGACTTGTGCTGATTGGGCACTATGCAAGAGGGCTGCAACTAGTGCCATCCCTACACAACAAGTGGTGCCTACTCCAAGGGTGGATGCTCCCAAACCCAAGGAGTTTAGTGGCAAACGGGATGCTAGGGTGTTAGATAACTATATGTGGCATATGGAGCGCTACTTTGAAGCTTTGGACTTCCAAAACAAGAAGCAAAAGGTAAACACTGCTACCTTATATCTTACTAACCTTGCTGCTACTTGGTGGTGTAGAAAGTATGAAGTAATGAAAAGAGGCACTTGCACTATCAACTCATGGAAGGAGCTAAAAAGCGAGCTAAAGAGGCAATTCTATCACGAGAACGTGATGCATGAAGCTAGAAAACGTATGAAGGAGTTTAAGCACCAACGATCAATTCGAGATTACGTAGAGGAGTTCTCCGGTCTAATGCTCTAAATTCCCAACATGAGCGAAAAGGACCTTCTATTCAACTTCATGGATGGGTTTCAACCATGGGCGGCACAAGAATTACAAAGGAGGGGAGTACAAGATGTCTCCATCGCACTCACCATCGCCGAAACTCTCATGGACTATAAACGAGGTGAGTCCTCCAACTATAAGCCCAAACCTAATTATGCTAATGGTGGGGGAGCCAAGTTCAACAAACCTCACCAAAGCAAGGAGTACAAAAAGCCACCATTCAATCGAGATGCAAAGAAAGGTAGCAAGGTGGAAATAAAGCCGAAGAGGAATTGCTTCCTTTGTGATGGGCCACATTGGGCACGTGAGTGTCCAAAAAGGAAGTCCCTTAATGCCATGCTCGAGGATAGGGAAACCCAAGAGTAACCACAACTAGGGTGTCTACAACTCCTTAACTCATTGAAGGCGAGCCCCGTCCTTGCTCACAACACCAAGGATAAATCCCTTATGTACGTGGTGACGCGCATCAACGGCAAAGGTGCCCAAGTCATGGTGGATACCGGTGCGTCCCACAACTTCATCAAGAGGGAGGAGGCCATGAGGCATGGCCTCAAGCTCGAGAAGGGGCAAAGATGGTTGAAGACGGTGAATGCGGAAGCAAAACCACTAGATGGCCTAGCTCGTAATGTGGAGCTACACCTTGACACTTAGCAAGGTAATGTTAACTTCTCCATTGCTCCTATGGATGATTTCAATATTGTGCTTGGCATGGGATTCCTTAGGCAATTCAATGCCATCCCACTCCCTCGCTACAACACCGTATGCATCTTGGAGGGATGTCCATGTATGATCCCGACGTTGGAAAAGCCAAGCACATCCAAGCACCTCTCCGCCATGCAACTCAAGAAAGGAATCAACAAGGGGGAAGTCACTTATCTAGCAACACTTTGTGAGGACAAAGATGAGGCTAGTCCCATGGAGTTACTGAAGGAGGTGGGCCAAGTTCTCAACAAGTTCAAGGATGTCATGCCACTCGAGTTACCCAAGAAACTTCCATAGGAGGGAGGTGGATCATGCTATTGAGTTGAAGCCCGGTGCCAAACTTCCCGTGAAGGCACCATACCGAATGTCTCCATCGGAGCTTGAGGAGCTAAGGAGACAACTTAAAGAGCTTTTGGATGCCGGATTCATACAACCGTCAAAAGCACCCTATGGAGCACCCGTATTATTCCAAAGGAAGCACAATTGATCATTAAGGCTATGCATCGACTATAAGGCGATCAACAAGGTCACAATCAAGAACAAGTACCTTATACTGTTGATAGCCGACTTGTTCGATCAACTTGGAGGAGCACAACGTGTGTGACGAGGTATGGTGCATATGAATTTCTAGTTATGCCCTTTGGCCTCACCAATGCACCTGCCACGTTTTGCAAACTCATGAACAAGATCTTTCACCCGTACTTGGATCAATTCGTGGTGGTTTACTTGGACGATATTGTTGTCTATAGCAAGACGCTTGAGGAACATGTCTGACACCTACGAGTTGTGTTCAAGGTGCTCAAGGAGAACGAGCTTTATGTGAAGAGGGAGAAGTGCTCGTTAGCATCAAATGAAGTTTACTTTCTTGGCCACAAGATCAAGGATGACAAGCTATACATGGATCAAGCCAAAGTGAAGGCCATCCAAGAATGGGATCCTCCATGCAAAGTGAGTGAGCTACGATCTTTTCTTAGTCTTGTAATTATTACAGGCGGTTCATCAAGGGATACTCCGCCATAACTTCTCCACTCACCAACCTTTTGAAGAAAAGCCAAAAATGGGAATGGTCCATCAGTTGCCAACAAGCATTTGAGGACTTAAAGGAGGAAATCATGAAGGAGCTGGTCCTAGCATTGCCCAATTGCTCCAACCCATATGAGGTGCACACTGATGCTTCCAACTTTGCCATAGGGGGCGTCTTGATGCAATAGAGGCATCCAATTGCGTTTGAGAGTCACAAGCTAAACGATACCGAGAGGGGGTACACGGTCCAAGAAAAGGAGATGGCCGCCATAATTCATTGCTTGTGCACTTGGAGGCATTACTTGCTTGGGTTGAAGTTCACTGTGAAGACTAACAATGTGGCCACTAGCTACTTTCAAACTCAAAAGAAGCTAAGTCCCAAGCAAGCTCGTTGGCAAGACTTTCTTGCCGAGTTTGATTACGTGCTCGAATACAAGCCTGGTACGGCCAATGTTGTAGCCGATGCATTGAGTAGAAAGGCCGAGTTGGCGTTGATGAGCAAGCTTTAAGGTGACTTGCTCAACTTGATAAAAGAAGGCATGGAGCACGACGCCATAGCCAAGCAACTTGTCCAACTTGCCACCGAGGGCAAGACAAAGAGGTTTTGGGTTGAATATGGCCTTCTCTACACCAAGGGTCGTCGTGTGTATGTTCCAAAATGGGGCAACTTGAGGCAGAATTTGATCAAGGAATGCCACAACACAAAATGGACGGGTCATCCGGGGCGCCGTCGTACCAGAGCACTTTTGGAGACAACATATTATTGGCCACAAATGGAGGATGAAGTGGAGACGTTCGTGAAGACTTGTCTTGTATGCCAACAAGACAAGGTGGAGCAAAAGAGTCCCGCCGGGTTATTGGAGCCATTACCTACGCTGGGAAGACTGTGGGAGAGTATAAGCATGGATTTCATCATTGGCTTACCCAAGTCTGAAGGGTGTGGCACTATCATTGTGGTGATCGATAGATTCTTGAAGTATGCTACATTCTTTGCCACTCCTAAAACATGCTCAGCCGAGGACACCACCAAACTATTTTTCAAGCATGTAGTGAAGTATTGGGGGTTGCCACAATCCATCATAAGCGATAGGGACTCACTGTTCACCGGGAGGTTTTGGACGGTATTATTCAATCTCATGGGCTCGGCATTGCATTTCTCAACAAACTTTCATCCGCAAACTGATGAACAAACCAAGCAAGCGAATGCATTGTTGGAGCTCTACCTACTGCACTTTGTGAGTGCCAACCAAGATGATTGGGCAAAGTTGCTAGATGTTGCCCAATTTTCATACAACTTGCAAATGAGCTAGTCGACCAACAAAAGTCCTTTCGAGCTAGCCACGGGGCAGCAACCTATGACTCCACACACTCTTGCCACAAGCTATGGAGGGAGGAGTCCGTCTGCATTCAAGGTTGCTAAGAATTGGCAAGAGCAAGTCGACCTTGCAAGGTCTTATCTCCACAAGGCAACCAAGAAGATGAAGAAGTGGGCGGACGTAAAGAGGAGGCACGAGGAGTATCAAATTGCTTGAAGGTGGGCAAAGTCTCATATAAGCTAGAGCTACCACCAATGCTCAAGCTTCATCCGGTCTTCCACGTAAGTTGCTTGAAGCCTTATCATAAAGATGTGGAAGATCTTTCAAGAGGGGAGTCCAAGCGAGCACCAATAGGCGTTTACGACACTTATGACAAGGACGTAGAGCACATCATGGCCAAACGAGTGGTTCGTGGGAAGGACAATCGTCCACGTCATGAGTACTTGGTGAAATGGAAGGGACTACCCGATAGTGAAGTAAGTTGGGAATCTGCAAGTGCACTATGACAATTCGAGGATTATATCAAGCGGTTCCAACAAGAAGGCTCGACGAGGACGTCGATGGCATAGGTGGGGGAGAATGTTACGAGCTTGGTATTTCATCAAACACTTGGTGGGCATTTTCCCTACACTTTGAAAGAAGAATCAAGAATAAGGTAGAGTTCTCTAGAGTTGTGTGGAATCTTCTAGAATGTTATGGAGAACTCTAGGCTTGCCTTATAAATTGTGTAAATATCTAGATATTTTGGTGGAGGATTCTAGACATTTAATCTCCACCGTAGGATCAAATCGTTTATAGCTGCAAGATCATTTTTCCTTGCCTATAAATAGGTGGAGGCCTCATTTGGCCAAACCATCCAAAAAAAACATTCAAGCATTCAAGTTGTATAGTTTTCTTTCAAGCAATATAGTGTTGTTTATTAAACTTAGCTAGCTTAACTTCTTCTTTTTATCATTTTTTCCCTACGAAAGCTTCTCAGATCTGCTCTTGGAAAAGAAGCCACGAGTTAGTCATATCTATTCTTTAAATGGAAGCAATCGAAAACCTTCATAAGCATCTAATAAATTTTCCAAAATGATTTTTTTTAAAGAAAAATAAAAATGGAAAGGAAGCCATGATATTTCAGATTTGATGCCAATATATTAAAACTTGAAAAAATGACTAGACCAAAGGAAGCCATGGTTTTTCAACCATAGATGGCGACAGATCTACACTTTTTTGACCATGGCTATTAAAGATTTGGGTTTGCTTTAAAAAAAATTGCAGGTTTTTCATCACTCACATGGAGATTATTGCTTATCTGATTCCATAACAGATATCTACGATTCCTTTCCAATAGTATATATGGGTTTCAGTCTTCAGAGGAGCAAGGTGAAAATAAGATGATGAGCTTGCCAAGATTTTAAAATGACATTGCAAACTTTTTACAGGTGGCATACCACCGTGTTATCCAAAATTTTCTCCTATAGCAAATAGGATTTGAAACACAATGGTTGAATTAATTATTTTTATTTTGTTTTGCTAGCTAGCTCAAGTATATGTTATCTTTTTTACCAAAAAGTATATATTATCTATACAAAAAGACATGTGACATGGTAGTGAGAGAATATTTACGCACCAGCTCCGATTGCTATGCTTTTTTTTTAGTAGCTAAAAGGGGGGTGTTATATTAACCAAAAGGAAAGCTACAGTAGGCTCCGATTGCTATGTTATTTGGTCTAGATCGGATTCAGATATGTTGATAAGGGGGCCGATTTTGAGCAATATTTTTTTTTAAGTGGAACCGACTTCTATAGACTATTAATAATAAAGTGAGTTTTAAATTTTTTAACTTGCATAAAATGAAAAATATTTGAATAAAAAATAGAGATTATACTCTGGACATTATTTTTATTTTTATTTTTTATATTAGTGGTTGGGAGATTCAAATTCAAAATTACTGTATAAAAAAAATGGTTTTGTCATTAATTTTTCTTGTACGAAATAGAGGTGAATTCGGTTTGTGATGCGGAACCCCAAGCTTAAAGAAACTGTGATCCCAACACACAAGATGATATGGAACAAACCCTAGGTAAAAACCCGCCCTATAGCATCTCTAGATAACAATTGTATCTAGCAACACTAATTAGAAGACAAAGAATGAAATTGAAATTCGCCACAAAGTAAATAACTTTGATAAGAAGATCAATTCCTAAATGCAACAAGTAGAAGAAGAACTATCCTCATTTGGAACACACAAGTCTTGTTGAAAACAAGAATAGATTCTATTTAATCAATAATTAAAGTTGTTTTACAAGCTAGTAACCCCCCCTTTATATAGATATTAGGGTTAGGTTAAGAATCAATCTAGACCATAAAATAATTAGGAAAGTAATCCTAAGGCTAAAAACTAACCCTCAATAAAAATAATCCGAAAATAGAAATAATTACAAAACTGCCATTATAATCTAGAAATAGCAATAATTACGAAACTGCCATTATAATCCAAAAATAGCTAAATTACGAAACTGCCATTGTAATCTGAAAATGGCTAAAATTATGTTGTTTCGTCTTTGCAACTCCCGAGCAGCATTACCACCTTCATTCCTTGCTTGGACATCATGCTTAAATCATCATTATGCCTCATAAAAGTGTTTGGATCATGTGGATACTTGAATCGATCTTCATCAATTATTCTCTTCACAAGTCCAAGCATTCCCGCTTTGATCTTCTTAGCTCGAGAACGCGTCACTAGTCCACTTGGCAGCACAATGTCTTCACCACGAACATCCATGCTAGAAGAGCGCTCGATGCCCACATCAATTTGGTTTTATTTAATTTTTTGCCTAACTCCTAACTAAACCAAATAGTTTGGCTTTTCTATGTTTTTAATCCAAACGAAACTGTTAATAGAAGAAAAATTAATTCAAATTAAACTGTTTAAAATCGATTTGGTTGGTTGGTCAAAAATACATTTTCTATTTATTTTTTTATTTAAACTCAATCAAACGCGTACAATCATATCTATATTGAATATGAAATACATACTTCATTACAATCATTGACAAAAACAAATTCAAACTCTCTGTGGACAATTGACATGCATATACCATGTTCATATTAAATATAAAACATACCTCCATTACAAAATATATGATGAAAACATAGTGTTAGTCATGAGTCATCCAAGCGGAAAAGTAATACAAAAATTAAAATGCATTGTTCTTTATGTGGTAGTCAAAATCCATGCTTCAATCATTTAACATCTATCTTCCAAGTTTCAAGTTCTAACACCTCAAAGAATAAACATAACAATTTTTAAATACCTGTAACATACATGAATAATTATAAAAATACATAATTTGAAAGCTAAAGAGTTAAAAGTTAAAAATTACTAAACTTACTAAGTCATTCATGAAATCAAAAGGATTATTGAATCAAACATGAAATCAACCAGATGGTTGATTATCCTGTGTATGCAGGGATTTCCTACAATGCAACTCTCTTGTGGTTGTATCCCATACAACCGATAAATACTACCGATAAAACTGGTTGGGATTTATTTTTAAAAAGAAAAAAATAACAACTGAAATAAACTTTTAGGATTTAGTTATCATATGCAAATAAGAAAGCCCTCTCCCCCCATCACACCCAGCCCCCTTCTCCGAGCCCCCGAGCTGCGCACCCAACCCTCTTCCCTGAGTCCCCCGAGCTTTGCACCCATAAACCCTTCCCCGAGCCCCCGAGCTTCGCACCCAGCCCCTTTCTCCGAACCTCCCTCCCCCTTCATCGAACCCAGCCCCATTCCCCTCCCCCCCAGCGCACCCAGCCCCCTTCCCCGAGCCCTCGAACCCCCATCGCACCCATCCCCCTTCCCCAA